>JANSTT010001619.1:0-34153 GCA_026745375.1 Platyura marginata
TGAGTATTAAGGGGCGTTACAAACTCCGTACCAAAGTTATAATACCCTTCGATTAACATCATACGGGTATAAACACATTGAAATAAATTGGTCAATACCTTGAAACATTTTGCTTGTGCAGATACATTCCGTAAACGTATCCATGATTTACGACCAGAATTTGACCCCAGATATCAAAATTATTTTTTGGTAGAATATTTCTATTAAGGTGCATGGTGTTTGGCCTTTGTTTGGTCAATATTTTTCGGTTGAAGAGTTTGACGTCATAATAGTATGAATAACTAATTAATAAATAAATAAAAAAAATTGCTAAACTTTTCATACGACAATCCAAAATGGATGTTCATGCGGATTTTGTGGCGGAAAGAATAAAGTAGTTACAATATAGAGAAAGATATATTGTATCACTAAAATATACGCTTAAGCGTAGTTAGTTATTTAAAAAAAATCAAAGCTCTACAGTTAGCTATCGAAAAAAAGCCCAATTCGAGAACGACGAAAAAAATCATAACTTTAATATTGAAAATATTCTTTTTAGAATAGTAGGCCCATCTGAATAGAAGGCATTCATATTTCACCGTATGGAACCCCATAAACAAAATTAGTGTTAAAGTAAAAGTAAAAGAATTAATTGAAAATGGCTTTAAATTTAAATATTTTATGCGCATTTATTGTAAATGTGACCACCACTATTGGCCAGCCAAATTTGTTTAGTTTTTTTCCGAATAGAAAAAGGCCACAATAGGCTATCTATTCGAACATAAGAGCGGCCGATATCTTAAAAAAAACATGTTTTTTTTAAAAAATCTTTTATTTCATTTTTATATATTATTGCTGTCTCTTTTTTTCGACACACTCGAATCAGTCTTTTATGATTATTTTATTTAAAACTATACATAATAACAATGTATATATGTAGGTAGATGCGTTAGAGATTTATAAATATTAATGAAGAAATGATGATGTCCATTATAAAAAAAACTAGAATGAATTGAAATGTGATATAGCCTTTTTTGCAAAGAGCAACCACATTCCAACTTCCTTTTAATCTTTTAATTGTCATCGGGTTTTGTAATTAAATTTTAGAGTTCCACATTTGATTTTAAATTGATAATTAGATAATTAAAAAAAAAAATTATGTTGAAACTAAATTCATTTTTAGCTGGAGGTATTACAAAATGCAATTATGACGATTCCGACTGCATAGTTGCCGCATCAACGAAAATATTACGTGATCCTTCAAATGGTATTTTAATTGAGATAGATGATTTTGTTATGCTTTTTTCTTTCTTTTTTGCGTTATAAACTATTCGTGTATTTTATCCAGATTTCGTATCACTTGATCCGCTTACAATAAAAAAATGGGAATTGAGCAGTGGTGAAAAAAGTCCGGTTAACATAGAATTGATTGTAAGAAAAGGACTTTTAACTGGGTTAAAAGATTTTATACCATACAAAATGACGTAAGTGACGTACCTACTGTAGTGTTCTTTATTATGTCATTTATTATATTTACGATATATTGACTTTTGAAGAGGATTTAATCAAGATCTAGAAGGCGTAAAAGAAATTCATATAAAGGGGCATCGTATTAATATCAAAGGACCATATACTATTAAGGGACAAATATTAATCATTCCAATACAAGGTAAAGGATCGAGTAACATCACTTTAGGTATAATCGAATGTTTGAATAAATAAATCATCAATAAAGCAAATTTCAATATTTCCAGTTAATCCTGACATACATCTTAAGTTTACGGGAAAGCCAGTTACGAAAAATGGAAAAGTTTACTTACAAACGGATGATTTAAAGATGGCAATGACTATAAAAAGGTAATTAGTAGTGTAGCTAGTATAGTTAAAGTGTTAATCCTTTAAGTTTCCAATCGATTATTATTTAATTTTAACAATTTTTATTTTTACAAAAAAGTAATTATTAAAATTTTCTGTAATTAGTTTCTTGATCAAAATTTTAAAAAATGTATTTGCCCGTTTCGCTCGCAATATAAAATTCATATTTCAATATAAGAAGATATTTTTATACCCGTATGATGTTAATCAAGGGTATTATAACCTTTGGTACGAATTTTGTAACGCCCCTTAATGCTCATCTTAGAAAAAAAAAATTTCAACACCATTACCTTTCTCGTAAAATTCTAAGTTGAGTTATGCATGTCCGTCCGTCTGTCCGTGATCAAGATTCTGGTCAAACGGCTGAAGCTAGAAAGCTGACGTTTTGACAGTTTATTATGTACTACTAGAATAAGATCTCTATTGTTTTTGGAGCAAATCGGACTAAGAATAGAGCAGGCTATGGTACAGTGAGAACCTAATTTTGATATAAACCATTTATTTACTCGAAAGGAAGTCGAAATGTAGAAAAAATGAATATGACAACAATTATAGAGAACACAAAAATAAAGATTTCTTTCATAGACCAAAAGGTTGTACGACCTACCGTTATGGCGCTGCAATAAATTTTATAGGGTTTTTAATCATTTACTCGAAAAGTATTTATATCACGGAAAAAATGAATATGATGAAAATGATAGAGAATAAAAAAATGAAGATTTCATTCATACACTAAAGAGTACCACGAAATACCGTTATGGTGCTGCAATCAATTTTATGTAATTTCTATGGTTTTTAATCATTTGTATTCAATTTACCCAATTATATTTATTGTACCTACAGACAAAATAACATATATGTACAAAGTTGTAAATAATACACAAGTACTCATACGGGTATATTATAATCGGCGTAGCCAATTGTTCCCTCTTTACTGGTTTTTTAGATAGTAAGAAATTAAATCGTCAGAAATTTTTAATCGTACCTAAAATTCGGTAAAACCTTATTAAAGGTAATAAATACCATAACTAGACACCACCATATTTTAATAAAATATCGAAATATCGACCAATTTTTATTTCAGACTGCACACACACTTTGACGACCTTTATAATGGTGATGAAATTCTTGGAAATGGAACAAACGAATTTATTAACCAAAACTGGAAAGATATTTATTCGGAATTGGAACCGTCAATTTTAAAATCAATAGCACTTGTATTACAAGACGCAGCAAATACTGCATTCAGCAAATATCCTTATGACGATTTATTCTTACATTAAATTATTTCTATGTATATTTTATGAAATAAAAATTACAAATCATAAAATTAAGCAACTTATATACTGTTTTTTGATCGATTTTTATTTCACCTAACTGTGTAGTACATTGAAAACTGTCTAAGACGGAAACTGTAAAAAACGGAAACCTGTTTAAGACGAAAATATTTTCCGGTTCCTTGATTTTTCCATTACATACATGTACGGTACCATACATTAAAAATTAAGAATAAAAAAATAATTTTTTTATTAACTCTGTGTAAGACGGAAATATTTTCCGGTCCCTTGAGGTTCCGTCTTAGGCAGATTTCACTGTATTTCGATATCTTTAGATATTTACATTGCATGCAATAATATGTAAATAGAAGAATTGTATTACCAACTAAATACTATAATTAATAAATCATTAGAACGTTTAAGTGTTTCACTTTTATAAAAACCAGTGCAGTCTGACAGCTTACTTTATTGAGCAGAATCTTTGTACCAAGCACAAAGACAAAAGACTGTTGTGTAGAATATTTTACAACTAACTGATGAAATCAATTCCTATTTTTCTATTTTCCAGTAATCAAAACTACTTTACAAATATTTATTAGATAGATGAAAAATAAATCGTCACATTATCAAGCCCAAACATTATACACTCACTGTTTAAAATTTATTGCAACGCCTAGGCGATTTTTTCGATAGAAGACGGTGAGATATTTTACTACATACATATTTTCACACAAATATTCACAATAGATAGCACACCAGTGTCCGAAATTGTCTAAATGCGATTACTATCATCATACTATCATGTACTCGTATATACTATAGGAGCCTCTACCAAAGACACATCCATTAAATATACAACAACATAATACGCTACTGCAAACAAATAATTAATTTTAAATTGTTGGTTTACACTCTTCAATCATGGTAGTTTATAGATATCCTTGAAAAAAAAATCTAGAGCAAGTTCATCACAATCGAATGAAGAATATCTTTAGATTAAAGAGAACAATCCATTGAGGTTGTAACAATTATGCTTATATATACATAAATATATAATAAAATGGATAAGTTAATAGTAATTTTATTATTTCTCATTTATATCCAATTTCAGTTATAATACTGATTTTAATGAAACAACATTTCATTAGTGATTTATAGGCATATTTCATAAAAATTCTTAATTTGTGAGTTGAGTTAAGTTTGTTTGATTAGGTGCCATAAAAATTACGGTAAAGCCAGGTTATTTAAAGTATTAAATTATATTTTGAAAATTGTATAACAGAAGTCATACCTTATTTGTCCAAACATTGTCAAACATGATTGTATGATTGGATAACTTAATAACTTTGCTATGTTCTAGTTATTTAAAAAAAAAAAGAAAAAATCAGTCTAATTTTTAGATCAATATTTAATTAAATTTTTCAAGACACATTCGGAATCATCCTGAATTTAGTAGCTCACATCCTATTTGAATGGAAATACAAATATGTGAATTTTGCCTAGACAGGCAATCCGTTACTGTTCTCTATCATCGTACTGGTACATATTTTGAAAAAAACCAGTACAAAAAGAATAATTGGCTATGCCGATTATAATATACCCATATGAGTACTTGTTTATTATCTATGAGTACATATATCCTAATCTGTACAACAAAGAAATATTGAGTAGGTAAATTGAATACAAATGATTAAAAACCCTACAACCCCCAATCACATAAAATTGATTGTAGCGCCATAACGGCTGGTTGTGGAACTTTTTTGTCTTTAGTTGAAATCTTAATTTTTTTATTCTCTATCACATTCGTTATATTAATTTTTTCCTAAAACCAATTATTTTTCAAATTACATAAAATTAATTGCAGCGCCATTACAGTAGGTCGTGGAACTTTTTAGTCTATGAATGAAATGTTCATTTTTGTATTCTCTATAATTGTTGTCATATTCATTTTTTCCGTAATCTAAATACTTTTCGATTAAATGATTAAAAACCCTAGAAATTCAATAAAATTGATTGCAGCGCCATAACGCTAAGTCGCACAACTTTTTGGTCTATGAAAGAAATCTTCATTTTTGTATTCTCTATAAATGTTGTCATATTAATTTTTTCTACATAGAGAGTAAATAAATGGTTTATATAAAAGTTAGGTGTAACACTGTACAACTGTGGTACGAAATTTCTAACACATAATATAATAAATAAATAATAATAATAATTCAATAAACATCATATGGGTTATAAAAGAAAAGACCTACAGTGAAGGAGTCTACGAAAATATTATTTTTCAATCATATGTGGCCCCGGTAACATAGAATTGGAGGGATTTGTATTAGTTTTAAACTTATTAACAATTGTTAATACATTGTTACAATTTCTGTTTCAATTATTTAATTTAAAACTTTTTTAAATATATACCAATTACGAAATAATAGACGCAGCTACATATACAATTAAAAAAAAACCGATTAAACAAACTTAGGCACATGCGACAATAATTTCTAACTACACATCTATACATACGATTTAAGTTGTATGTGTGATTATATGTATATGTACAGTGTACATACTCGTATATGTATTTACATAGGTTCTATAATCTATAACGTTTATAACCACTCCCACCATGTACAATATATTGATTGGAAAAGTTTCATCACCATAATTATGTAAATCAATCAAGTTGAACACACATTTTTCAAGTAATTATGACGTAGTTGTTACCTTAGTCGTTTCCATAATTCTTGAAAAACGGCTAATAATCATATAATATCAAATTCAATGTTAATATCAACCAGTTTTTTCGCTATTCTATACAAGTGCTAATGTTCGACGATGTAAACCTGGCAATATAGACGGTATGATAAATGCTATTAATGAGTTAATCCGAACTGGTCTCAAAGGTAAGTAATATGACTTTGTTGGGTGCACAAGGTTTTCATATAATTTTCATTTTTTTTTGTTTTTCGTTTTTTTTTTTTATTAATAATTTGATAAAATTTTACAATTATATTTTAGGGCATCCGGAATTGAATGAGCCGCTTGTTCCTGGATCCTTTTTTTCAATGGAAAAAAAAGCCTGTGAATAGATAGATAGATTGACAGGAATAATTCTCCATTTAAATTGTACATACAACACAATACGAACGTCTCTTTCATTGTTGGACTAAGTTTTGTTTGAAAGTAACCGATCAAATATGTATGTTATAGAGAATATAGACCACCCTAACGTTCAATTATAGAAGAAATTAATTAATTTTATTTATAGTTGGAAAAAGGACAAAAAAAGAACCGAAATTCATTAATTTTACACTTTAACGCCAAGTAGTGTACACCAAAACAACAAAAAAAGCCTCAACTTTATTTATTATACCCGAATCACCCGGACATGGATATAGTAATTGCACTTTGGGTATAGTGACACATTAAAATCGATATTGTTCCGTATTCCACGCTAAAAATATAATTTTTTTTTTTTTTTTTTAATTATAGAAAATTTTGAATCTGTGTTCAAGTTTTATCCAAGGATTGAGACGTGGAACCGAAAAGAATACATGCTTATTGACAAAGTTGAAGTAGCTTTCAATACGATCCAGGCAGGTATTTATTTAATTTTATAAATAACTTAAGTATGTAAGTGCGATATTTCCTTATATGGGTGAAACGTCTTGTACACCAACATGATCAAGACTATTGAAAAAAAAAAAGAAAAAAAAAACATTTAAGCACACCTTGCCTTGAGCATTATCAAATAATAAAAATCTTTTGCTGGTATATATGAACCTTGACTTTGTACCAATGTTAGTACCATATTATTATCAAACAACTAATTAACAAGATGATTTGAATTCCAACCGTGAGGTCGTTTTCTTGTAGGTTTGTAAGAAAAAAAAAATTTGTTTTGATAAATTTTAAATAAAAATTTGGCACAGTAGCCATGTGATTAATAGTAAATTTGGTGATATTTAAAAATTGTTATTGATTTAGGATGGAGCGGATATGCTAAATATTTATTTCAACTGTAAAGTATTCAATGATTAAGAAAATATAGTCAACTTGTTTTTGTAATGACTGGTGAGATACGAAATACAAATTAAGACGTTAAACTATACAAAGAATATGTCGATGGCTTATATACAATACCCGCTAACTCTTTTTAACCGATTTTTTTTTATTGCATAAAATTGATGTTTATGCAACCCCGCCTGCACCTATGGTAAAATTATCACAAAAACCTTGTTTTAAAAATTTCGTTTTTTTGCTATACGAAACAATTTTAGTTTTTACTGTCTTCTGAAAAGTACATAAAAATGAGTTACTGGGTATTGTATATAAGCCATCGATGTGTAAATTGATGTTAGATAGAAAAAAATATTCTATAAATAAAATAGCACTGAGTGGGAGGTTCATATGAATAATTCGTTCGGATAAAAATGTTTTTTTTTTTTTTAATTCTCTAACAAATATAATTCCAAATAATTAAACATTTTTGATTGCAGATTTGATATCAGTTTCGATAACTTTGTTAAAGATAAACCTATTCACCGATACTCTTGTAAACGTAAATCATTAATGGAAATTGGCAATCTTGGAAACTGTAATGGACTACATTCGCATTAGTTACAATGACCGATATTTCCATGTGTGAATTTCTTTTTAAAATAAATAGTTTGTTTTGTAAATATAATGAAATTATTTATTTATTCAAATTCAAAAATGTTTAATTTAAATGTAACTTCAAAACATAAAAATAAAAATAAAAATTGAATGAAAAACTTGTAATTGTTTCAATTCAATGAAAATTCATTCATTAAAAAAAAAAAATAAAAAATTAAAGAAAAAAAAATCACTCTACAAGTGAGATTTAAAAGAATATTGAGATTTGTTTGACTTATTTTATAATGAAAAAATGTTTTAGCAAAATATGCAGCAGTTTAAAGAAAAACTGATAAATTTTAAATTTTTCTTTAAGATTTTTATGATCCTCTGTTCATATTACGTCGTACAGTTGGCAATCGATTCATATTTAACTGATTGTTGTTAACAAATATCTTTAATAACCAAATATAGGTGTTAACACATTTAACAGCTCCAGTTATATTATCGATAATATTGCCAAGTTTAATAATTTCATCTGGAAAAACATTTTATGATTATTTGCAAAAAAATGTTTTTTCTTTTTTTTTTTTTTTTAAATTATTGCATATAATTGTAATAAGAAAATTAACATTCTAATTACTGAAGGCAGTGAAAATATTTCTAACAAATCTGCTAGATATCTAGTTAGATTATGTTACCTCTACTAACGGAAATTTATCCCACCACGTATCATATTTGTGTCATTTAAATTATTGCAAAAATTAATTTTGCGATTAAAATTTAAAAATTAAAAATTTTACTCAACCACACATACCTGACATAAATGTAGCCCGGGTTTTTTCTGCATTTAAAATGGCCCAATTTTTCGTATTCTGCATCTCAATCATTGAATTGCCAAAATTGGTTAAAACTTTATCCGATTCTTTTTCGTAATCGATTTTCTGTTCATCACATTCTGCTTCAAGATAGGTAATTTTGAAAAATACCTAAAAACATTAAAAAATACAATTTAATAATAAATTACAATTTCGTTGATTGTAATCGTTTTGAGGTGTTTGGTACCTTTTTATATTCTTGATTTAGTGAATTATTCAAATGATCCCAATATTTTATTAGTTTACCACTTTCAATAAATGTTGCAACATAATCGATAACGGACGTATTGTCCTCTTCATATTGTCGACTCAGTATTGTTAGACATTCAAAGCATTTGGTGAATTTTTCAATTAGCCTCAAACGATCAGATTTAAAATTGCTAAAAATAATATTAATTGATAAATGATAATTAAAATTATTTAATGTGGTTATGTACTATTCCGGTCCAATTCGAAGTATATCAAGAGCATTGGTCAATAAAGTGTCATCGTTGGATTTCGATTCTATGTTAAATATTTGCTAGAAAAACAAAAAACAAAAAACAAAAATTATTAAAAATGCATATCAAAAATGTTCGTCCGCATCTTAGAATTATGCAGTGATCATTTCGTCTTCAAGATGTTAATAACAAAAATTAGGGTCATTAGGGATCATTAAAAATAAAACATAAATTACTTGTGGATTTCGACGAATTGGGTACTTTTTATAAAAAGTATTGACTTTATTATCCCCAAACAAGTTATCTGATTCCTTCAAATTAATCAATGTATTATCGTCATCCCTATAGGAATTTTCATACATTAGAACATTAAATCCAGTTGGTTGATAGGGAATTGTTTCCACTTGTTGCTGTAATGCTAATGGTTCAACATCCCTAAAATATAAATTCAATACTAACATTTGTCACTTTAAAATTAAAATTATGTAATCACCCTTCGGACCATCTAATATATTGAAAATTGTCATTGGCTTCTTTATCATTTACCAATTCGAGCAATTTATTTTCTTCGGCAAAGATGTTGCGCCACAGTAAAAAATCATCACGTTTAGACATCGCTAAAAATATTTTCGTCATTTTTTTTTTAATATGTACAATGCCTAGTAAATGAGTTAGTGTGTGGAGGGTGATTTTCCCTTAAGTTGGAGTCCCTAACTTTTACAATTTTACAAATTAAAGAAAAACATAACACAGCGATTAATGAAGTGTTCCATTACATACCACCGACCCCTGATAAAATAAAAAGTCTTCATAATTATTAGTGTAAAGGAGACTTAGATACGTATCAGTAGAGAAGGGACGGAGAGAAAGGCATCAGCTCCAGGATGGTCCAAGATTACGCATCCCTAAACTTAACGCATTAGATAGAACCAACAAAGTCACTCTCTCTACTTGGTGACTGGACATATAGGTATAGAAGGAAACAAAAGGGCAGACAAGCTGTCAAGAAAGGGGACATCTACCTATTTCATTAGACTAGAGCCCTTCTGTGGTATAAAATCCGAAAAGAACTGAAAAAGGAGGAAGAGCGAAGAATCACGAGAGAACTTTCTAGGCCAATGGCCGTCCAAAGTATATTTATTGAAAAACCAATTATTAAAGTACAAGGATCTGCTACACAAGAAAAACAATTGATTACCGAGCCGAGAAAAACATATTATGATCCCAGGTGATGTTCTCTAGTTATTTAGCCAAGGATATTGTGTTTTTTATTTTAATCATGAACTTTAAATCTTATATCGACTTTTTTTGAGAAAAAGTAAGAAATTTTTTCTTAATTTGTATGACTTTTCCGATCTATAGCTATTTATAACATTTTTAAATTTAATTTCGATTAAAAATATTGTTTCAAATAAAACTTATTGTCCAAACTTCAAATAAAACTGATCGAATTTACTTACCTAATTATACAGTAGCTGAATTCGCGCCAATTTGTCTGATGACGCCACGAAATTCTGATTTCTTGGAAATGAGGCACAAATTTTCAGAATTTATCAAGGAACCGAACCTGCCAGACGAAAGGCGAATGCATTCGGAGAATGATCGTTTAATATCGCACATCGCACATACACACATAAAGCTCACTTTTCTGGTTAGTTTTTTTTTCAAATAACTTCTCGAAGACATGATAACTTTTTCCGCTATTGCTACAATTTCTTTTGTTTTCTGTTTGGACGATGAATTTCATTGAATATTTCATTTATTTCCTTTATATTAAATTCAACTAACTAAATATTTTTAAAAAAATAATATCCATATATATGGATCGATTTCACTGTTACCGTTATTCCGATTGTCAAAATTAAGTCCCACTTTTTTCTACACTGGCAATACTATATCGACAGCTGTTTGGAACAATAATATAAGGAAAACATAACCTCGAAAATGCAAAATGTTCTTACAAAAACAATAAAAAACTTAAAAAATAATGAAATACTCTCAAACATCAGACGATATTCGTACAAGGAAATTAAACGACCATCATTTCGAGATATACCCGATAGACCACTGAAAAAAAATGTGACAACACCAAATTTAACGGAACAACTACGAGTGGCAATAAAAAATACTGGCCCCATTTCGGTGGCTCAATATATGAGGGCAGTTCTAACAAATCCCGATACCGGTTATTATATGAGTAGAGATGTTATCGGTGATCATGGAGATTTTATAACATCACCGGAAATTGGACAAATATTTGGCGAGGTAAATTGTTTTGTTGTCTCCAAATTATCGATATTTAATAGAAGATACATTTTAATAGCTGGTGGCTGTTTGGCTTTATTTAGAATGGCAAAAAGTCGGTGCACCAAAACCTTTTCAAATAATCGAATTAGGTCCTGGCCGGGGAACATTAGCTCAGGATGTAATACGATCATTGAGTAAATTTGGTCTTTCCAAGGAAATGTCTTTGCACATGATTGAGATTAGTCCATTTATGTGCCAATTGCAAGCACAGAGACTGTGCTACCAATCCACAGATGTATCAGCGACAGATGAAAAGTGTAGCGGCCCCTATCATCAAGGTGAAACACTGTCTGGCATGCCAGTATTTTGGTATCATAAAATTCAAAATGTTCCAAATAGATTTTCGATTATATTGGCGCATGAATTTTTTGATGCTTTGCCTGTGCATAAATTTCAAAAACGCAACGATAAATGGAGAGAAATTCTGATCGATAATGATGAAGTTAATCAATCTCAGTTTAGGTTTGTGGAGTCACGAACTGAAACACCAATGTTAAGCCTATTTCTGAGCGATCTTGAAACAACAGATAGTCGAGATCACATCGAGTATTCAATTGAAATGGCTCAACTTATAGAACATATCGCATTTAGATTGGAGGAATATGGGGGTTTTGGCCTGATCATGGATTATGGTCATTGTGGCGATAAAACTGACACCTTCCGGGTATATGCTTAATAGGTTATCAAAAACTGGAACACATTTTCTATCTCTAGATTGTTTTAGGCTTTTAAAAATCACAAACTTCATGATCCTCTTGCAGAACCTGGCAGTGCGGATCTGACGGCCGATGTGGATTTTAGACAAATGGAAAAAATGGCACGAAAAGATAATAAATTGATAACATTTGGTCCGATTGAGCAACGTGAATTTCTGGCGAGATTAGGGGGAGAAGCTCGATTAGAGATGCTAGTTCAAAATGCCAGAGGAACTGATGTGAACAAACTAAAAACGGGCTATGATATGTTGACAAATTCTGATAAAATGGGTTCCCGTTTTAAATTTCTTTCCCTCTTTCCACATGTGTTACGGGATCATTTAAAGAAATTTCCTGTTTCGGGATTTACGTAGTTGATTAGTAAGAATGTGAGGTTTTTTTTAAATAAATTGTTCAATAATTTTTGTGATCTTCTTATTTGAAAGATCCAATGAGGTACTCGAATGGCTATCCAGAAAAACCATCCACACTAACAATATGATAAATTTAATTTTAGTATTCTGAATAATAGTGAGGAACAGATTCATCGTCATTTTTTCTCTTTCTTGCTAAAACAACTGTTGATAGTCTTGGTCTCAGACGAACTAAATTTGAGGACAGCTCCAATGGCATTGACCATATGCCCCTTACTATCTGCATCGGTCGATACGATAAAACTGAGAATAACATTCTTCAAATACTCCAAGTTCGCTCCCTCCCTGGATTGACATCGTTCCAGTCTATCAAATAATCTTGAATGAGTAAAATAGAAAATAAATCGCTCCCCACCCTAATCTTACCTATCAACATGTTCCTCAAGTATTATAATTCGATCGTGCAATTCTTCTTGTGATGTAACTTTGTCCTGCAGAGCTTGTCTTAGCAATGATTCGGCGGCATGTTTTGCCTTTCGCAATGCTGTAATTTCCACCTCTTTTCTGGACAATTCATGAACATAGTGTAGCATATGATAGTCACCTCCAGTCTGATTACTGCCGCCTCCATTTGTATTTGATGCAAGAACAGGTACGGTTTTGGGCATTTCCGCATCACAACTATTTCTGGAATGATTAACTATCGACACAGAACCACTGCCACCATGCGGCGAAAATATATCAAATGAGGCTTTAAGAGTTTTTATCTCGTTTTCTTTGTCTTCCAAGAGGCTTAGCGATCTCTCACGTTGCTTTTGCAATTGTAACTCAAGTTCCGATATTTTACCACGAAATTCCATTTCCATTGAGCCCAGCAATTCTTTCCATTTGTTCCGTTCGACTTTTATTTCGCTTCCATATTCCATCGATTTATTTTTCAATTCCTGCTCTTGTTCGTCAATGTTTCTATTCAACACCTGTACCTTGTCCTGCAGTGTCTTAATGTGATTCCTTTGTACTTCAATGGTGTTGTCATTGCCTTCACTGTTATTTTTGTACAAATCAAAATCACTTTTCAATTTCTCGTAGGCCTCCATGCAATCGGAATGATCGTTAGCTGTAGAAAATATTTTCGATAAATCTCTAGGCGATGCCAATTTGGCATTTTCGACAAGAAGAATTTTCTTCAGTTGCAATATTTCATCGATCAATGCATTGACGTCCCATTGTTTAGCGTTTGGTATGGCAACCGGTGCCGATACTGAGCTCATTTGAAATTGGGCAATTTTCTCTTTTAATTTGAAAATATTCTCTTGATCCATTTGACGCATACGATCATAATTGCCAACCGTTGCCGATAGCTCGGCCAGACGACTTTCCAAATTAGCCACTCGATCTTCATGAACTGCTGACAATTTTTTGTATTGTTCCTCCGCTTGCATGGCCCGTCGCTGTTCGGTTTTTATTGCAATCGCATGTTGTTGCTTCAAAAGTACAATGTCATTTTGAAGTTGTCGCAAAATACTTGCCGATTTTTCTGATGCTGGCTTTTGAATGGCATTTTTCATTTCTTTTGCCTTTTGTTTGACTTGATCCAGCTGCAACGTAAGCTCTTTTATTCGAGCATCACTATTGCTGTGATTGGTTTGTTGGTTTGTGCACTGAGGAAATTGTGCCTTCAAATTGTTCAATTGCATTTCCAACGTATCTTTCAGATGACGTTCGTCCGATAGAAGTTTTTGTAATTCACGCACCATGACCATATGATCGTTAATTTCCTTTTCCCGGTCATGACGCTCCACTATTAATTTCGATTTCGCTTTTTCCAACTCCAGGCTATACTGAGCGGCGACGGTTTTGAATTTTTCCTGAAAGTCTTTTATGATTTTGTCTTTGGCCAAAATATCTTGACGCAACTGGCGTTTATCGGCCTGAAAGGATGCCTCCATTTTTGATTTTTCTGCCGAAAGAGTTGCCAGAGAATTCATAACTGTGGAAATTTGCATTTTAAGTTCATTGTCGTCGGTTGCATTTGATGATGATGCAGGCGGTTGTTGTGCAACATCGCTAGGTGGTTCATTGATTTGTTTGGTAGATGAAGACTCGTTGGTAGTGGTGGGATTCTCATTTTTATTGTTTGACGATATTGCTGATACGCTAGCTTCTAATGCTTCTTTTTCTTTAAGTAAACTTTTGTATGCAGTTACAACATCTACACGAACACACCAAAAAAAAACCACAATGAATAATAGAAATTTGGAAAGTAGTCAAATGATAAGGAACACCCAAACCTTTTAAACGTGTCTCATATCGGGCCAATTGCTTTTGTTGGGCACTTACAACAGATTCTAATTCTTGTTTTGTTTTGTCCATTGCTACTGATTAAATAATAAAGTTTTTAACTATACACACAACAAACATAAATACATAAATTAATAAAAAAAAACTGGGAAGGAAATAGAGTGATGTGCAATGTTTGGGTACCTGATATAAAACAATCAGGGTACTCTTGTCCAATCCAATTACTCAATAATAACAGTGAATAGTATTTGAGGAACTAAATACAAAAAAAATACGGATTTACGGAGTACGGATAACAATTAAATAGCAATTTTTAATTAAAAAACATGAACAAATTAATTATTTTATATTATTGTGACAACAGTAAAACATTTTTCTCGCTCTAACATACAAATTATTTCAATTGATATGTCCTTCTCTAAATGTTACGAGTTATACAGTCATCGATAACTAATTTAACCAAAAAAAACCTTACAACTTTTGACTTCTATTTTGTAATTAAAAAATAGTTTTGAATACAAAAATTTCAACTAAAAAGTTTGGGTATTTGGCTGGAAAATATCCCCAGGTACCCACGAATCTAAAAAGTATCAAAATTGGTCATCATTAGAAGAACACACTGTAAAATTATGTTTACGTAAAAATGTCAAACATAGTGCTGCCAGAATTGGATTTTGAAATATTTCGGAAGGGATTTGTCAATTTCGGAGTTTTGACATCACGTGGTTTGTTTTTGGGACAAGTCTCCGAATTCTTAATCAACAAACACATTTTTTGTTGTTTTGCTCATGCTCATTTAATTAGGTTTTTTTCTCAAAATTTATAAACTTCTATAATATAAAATATATCATGAAAAATACGAGTTAACATGAGCATTTTTCACGACGAAATAGAAATTGAAGATTTTGAGTATGACGAGGAGTTGGACATATATCACTATCCTTGTCCGTGTGGTGATCGATTTGAAATTTCGAAAGTAAGTTTTTGAGGTTATATTTTTGCCTTTTTTCTTTTCTTTTTTTTTTATGCGTATCATAAAATATTGTTCCTTTTCTATAATTTTTAAAGATTTATAAAACCCCTAATCGCTTTCATGGCTCCGATGTGTCTAATTCAGATTGTTTTTACTATAGTTAATGGAATTTGTGATAAAATGATGAAGAATGGATAAATTGGATGAACATTCATGATATGATGAGAGACTGAAGAGCCAATAAACGAAAATTCGAATGTATTCCAATAGAAAAAGTAATAGTTTTCAATAAGATACATTCTCTACCCAGAGATGAAACGAAACGGTTTTGTCATCCGCGCAATTAACTGGAAGAGTTACCGGACGTTGAAATAAGATCAAAGGAGTTACTGATAAAGTGATACTTCCTCCAAGTAAACTTATCCAATTGATTATTTTCATCATTATATCACTGAAAGTATTGTCAGTTACATATAAATATGAACTCATTGGCGGAACATGACATTAAAATACTACTTCTTTTAAAAATGTTGGGAATATTTGGTTAGAGATCTAATAGAGAACTACGTAATAAATCCTCCAGTTCTCTTGATCCAATATTTTCCATATTTTCCCATTTGCTTTAACTTCAAAATAGAATTCTTGCAAATCGATCCTGGTACTGTTTTGCTATCTAAGGCTATTTTTTGGTTTTGCTTAATCATTGTCTGATAGAATGCGTAATTTTCTGTCTCAATTGTCCTTTTCTGTGCATATAAGTTGCGAAAACGGCGTAAACCCTCTGTCTGCATTCAGAATGAAGTATTTTAGATACTAAATAGTAGTCTGTAGTAGTGGATTAATTAGACTCGCAACCGTTTTTATCGCGTCATAAAAACAACTTTTAAAATTAGTGCTGAAATTGCACCATGTGAACCACTTTTGGACGAAACGGTTTCGTTTGCTGATTCTGAATTCATCCATAAATATTCAAACTAACAGAAACTTTTCTCTTTGATGTTAAGAAAATAATTGAAAACGCATAATTTGGATTTTCAGGAAGAACTAATGGCTGGTGAAGAAATCGCCACATGTCCTAGCTGTTCGTTAATTGTAAAAGTGATTTATGATCCTGTAAGTATTGTTTTTTGGGTGCACTAATTCCGATATGTACATAATTTGCATAATAAAATTCAATTCAATAGGAAATGTTTGCCATTGCCGACGAAGAAGTCTGCCTGAACGAAAAACTCAAGGAACTTAGTCTTGAAACAAATTGATTCAAAATTTTTATTGGTTTTTTTTTTGTTTTTTTTTGTTTTCTCAATATATTTTATAAATGTAAAACATCGTTTTTGTTTGTTATCTGTATGATTTTGAATGTAATGTAAAAATTATTATGAATAATAATTAAAAAAATAATTTATTTTTCACACAAAACAATAATTTCTGTGTTTACCTTTTTGTGAAGCAAAATTATAATTGGTAAAAGCTGAAATGTGGAAAAGTTGAAACAAAAATCACAAAAATAGCATTCTCATTTGGTGTTTAATACTTTTTTGTTTTTTTTTTTGGGCATGTACTACGTAATTTTGCTACTTTTGTTGGTCCTTCGAGTCGGATATGGAATATTTTTCTTTAATTAATTTAATAAAATCATTTCTGAAGGATAGCCATCAACATATAGAAGCAAAAATATAAGACAAATCTTTACTTTACTGTTTCTACAGTTTCTATTCCAAACATTTTGATTCACCAACAATTTTGGCGGCAAAAAATAATTTCGTTTTGGCTTTTTTAGTTTTATCCAATAAAATACTATTTTTCCCTCAGATTCCTTAGAATTGAAAAAAAAACTATTTATATACAAATCCGACTCGAAGGACCAAATAAAGTGATTATCCAAATTTTATGAACAAATACATTTTTTAAACCCTTATGTTACTCAGAAAGTAGACGATTATTTTTAACCGATAGATTTGAGAGCGAGATATATTAAGAATGGAAATGGGACATACACTAATGGCAGAAAAGGACACCCTGGTACCTTGGTATATTTTATGTGAATTTTCATACCAAAATTAATGTTTCACAATAAAAACTTCCATCTCGTTCGGTTGGTTTTACCTTCGGCCACTCCTTTCGATCAAGGGCATTCTTCTCTATTGCGATCATCTTGGATTTGCTTTTCAATCACTAGTTTCATTTTCTTCTTTGGATTTTTTTCACTAAGACCTGAATGTTTGATCTTATTGTGCTTATTACTATCAAAGATTTGTGGATCATTCCAGATATTTCTTAGTTTTCTATGTGGGGATTTTTTCTATTATTATTCGGTTCGTCACATTGGATTCTGCTCCTCCATCACTGATTATTAAATTTCCGAGATGTAAAAATGTATTCACTTTGCCAGTTGGGTTGTCATTAGGTTTTCTATTTATTTACCCTAGTCTAGTGAAATAATAAGTAAGCATCTGATTGTAAAGTGCCTTTGGAGAGAATTCCATATTAGCATACGCGCTATTAAATTTAGTAGAGGTTCGATTGAAACGGAACACACAAATCGACTACTTTACAATGATCCTCGGATAGTGATTATTTATGTGATTTTTTTGGTCTAAATCTTGTCTGGATCCATGTCAATTAGTGTCATTAGTGTATGTTTAAATTATCCGATCACATAAGGGTTTAAACATTATTTTCTTCCGTTTTATCAGCGGCAACAAACAAATTCAATATTACAATCGATTTTTATCGTCCTTTTCAAAAGTAATAAATGATTTTGATCTTGAATAAAGACAAACTAAGCTGATAAACGATTGATTGATTATATTACATTTAAATATCAAAAAAATGGACAAAATAAAAAT
The DNA here is from genome assembly GCA_026745375.1 of Platyura marginata. NCBI lineage: Eukaryota > Metazoa > Arthropoda > Insecta > Diptera > Keroplatidae > Platyura > Platyura marginata. The sequence continues at coordinate 18,542 of JANSTT010001619.1, forward strand.
AAAAAAAAAAAAAAAAACAAAAACAGGAACGAAAGATAATACTTGGTAATGTTTTTTATATATTAAAAATTCGGATACAAATTCACGTTGTAAATTACGTAAATTAAGTTTTTTTTTTTTTTTTAAGTACCAATAACATCCATATATAAGCGGGCAATGTACAATTTTGTAGTGTAGTGTGTTCATAAAAATTAAAACAAAACTACATAAACATTAGGGGGATTTAGTATTTTCACATTTAAATTTAGTTTTAGTTTTTTATTTGAGTGTTTTTTTTTTAATTTTTAATTTTTTTTTTTTTTTTTTTGCATTAAAAGCCTTTTAATGATTATTGTTTAACTATTGTTCCAACCATGATCCAGACGATGAGTTTGGTGATTTTAACTGAAATAATGCTCTTTGTGTGATATTTGGAAATATTTCATTTTCTAGCGGATTTACCTTGATATTGAATTGTTTCAGTGTACCATCCAATGCGGTTGCATTGCCAGAAAAGTATGCTGACACTGCATTGTGTAGTAAAACGAGCTGTTTATGCATCACTTTAATCTGAGATGGAGAAAATGAAAGAAAAATCTCTAGATTAGAATTATGGAATAATCGACATACCCTATTTTCATCCAAAAATTGCATTTTAACGGCAATGTCTGATCTCAATTTTTCATAATTCTCTTTATGCTTAATAAAGCTTTTCTGTGCCTCTTCACCGCTGGATGGTGTTGTTGGTTCAGATTTTGAATTTTCTAAATCCATTCTATAGGCATCATACTCAATTCTATAAAATATATTTAATAATAATAATAATAATAATAACAACAACACAAAACAATTTACCTTGCCGTTTCATATTGTCTAATTGTAATAAGTGTGTCTTCAATTGTTTTATTGCACAATGTATTTACCGATGATGTAAAGAAATTTAATGCGGTCAGTAGTAGTTCACCATTTTTAGTAAGGCTTCGTTGTGTATCGGAATTGTACATAAATTCTTCTTGGAGTTCGGGACTTTTTTGTGCCAAATCCGAAAATGCTTCCGATAAACAATGTTGCGTTTGTACAACATGATGAAAATGTGAGCTAAGCGCACGTGTCAATCGTAAGATTTGCAAATATTTTCGTTGGGTATCTCGCAATTGCTCAATTTGAGCTTCCAATTCAGAATCAACGGTACGTGTAGATTTGCCAAGTTTCTCGAGCATTATCTGTCTGGTACATTTGTATGTTGATATGCTCCAATTTTTCAGTGTGTCTATTTTGGATGCACTGTTTTTGAGCAGTGTCGATTCGCCATTCATTGACGATGTCATTGATGCCATCATTGGTGTTGATGGAGCTATTTTAAAATATAATAAAATCAATAAAATAAGTGGTACCACGAAAATCGATCATCCTCTACCTGATATATTACGTAAAGGTAAACTATTTGGATGTTTAAGTCTTGGATCGGTGCCTGAATGTATGGCACTGTTGCTTTCGTTCATTGATGGTGTGTCTTTAAGCATTTCATGAATGCTACGTTCGGAATGACTTGTATGCGCCATGGTTGGATTTGTATTTTTTTTTTCTATTGTAATGAAATTAATTTTAATATAAGAATTTTATTTATTGTACAGAAAATGTTGATCAATACAGTGGGTTATATAAATGTACAAAAAATTATGGTGGTGTTCTGGTGAATTAGGAAATTCCGACAAATCCCGAACGGAATTATATTTAGTACAAGGTCAATTTTGCTTCTTAGTTCTATAAAGAAGACAATCTGCTCTATCCTCTAGAGAACTCCCATAAATAAATAAATAGATCAATATAATATTAGAGTATATAGAACCGATCTAAGAAGTTGTCTAGGAACTGAATACGAATTAATAGTGGAAAAGTCTTCTATATATTTATAGATTAGTAAAAATTTTATAGCAAATTTAGTATAGGACGACGTTGTAACGCTTGTTTGTCCAATTTATTGATTTTTTTTTTTGTACAATGAATGCACCTGCTGTCTGAACGATTACCTGCTGTCTGTTGATATGTAGGCTCATATGATATGCCTGTATTGCCGAAAAAGGGATGGAACATCAACTATATAGAAAATATTAGCATTTGGAACCTGTTAGGAAAGCCGGGTCTTTGTTATTTCACCATAAATGAGTCACCACCAGTAAAACGAAATATCGTCACTATTTTCCATTTCTCAATTGTAACAATACACTTGCAAACACATTAAATAAAGAAAGGAAAAAAGACAAAATGACAAATGGTTTTCGTGGTTTAATAAAATCGATTTATTTCACAAAAATTTCAAAGATTCGATACTGTAGGAGTGGAGAAAAGGGATTTTCTTTTCTATTGTGCTTACCTATCACTGTAAGCGGAATATAGTAATATAAAGATTATGATAAAACTATTGGAATATTTATTTTACTAACAGTAGAAACAGTAACACACTTTTACTTATGAAAATTTAATAATTTATAACTATAAAAACACTAAAGCCATCAAAATGTCTGACATTTTTTTATTCATTTGACATTTCGTTCATCTCAATTGATGTAAAACTGGTGAATTTTTAAAAAAAAAGCTGAAAAAATTAAGAAATTTACTGAAAAACACAAAAAATCCTAAAAATAATTCTATGGCTGGGTAAATATTAAATGGAAGCGTTTAAAGAAAACTCAACTCAACGCAAGGTCAAGCGTTGGTTTGCGCTAAAAAAATTATTTGTGTGGTTCCGTATCATTTCTGTGCTGTGTGTTTTTTGTGTATTATTTTATTTAAATAAATAGGAATAAATGCTATATTCAAATTAAATATGGCATTATAATTTAAAGAGCAAAATAATTTCCCTTTCATTGATTATCGTATCATTCGGGAGGAATTAATCATCTATCTATCGGAAAAAAAGTACTTTAATATAGTCACCCCCCTGTAAAAAGAACATTTCAAACGATGATCACTAAAGGATTACCCCATTTTGCAGCCGGAATTATAGTAAAAGGATTTGGACGTGGTTCCAAAGAGCTAGGATGCCCTACTGGTAAGTTTACAATATCTTTATCTTTATTTGGTTACATAGCGCGTAATTTCTCAATGACATTCCGTAAATTTTTCTTTACATAATTTCATAATTATTGGTAATATTTTTGATATATTAATTGACTACTTCCGTACCTACTTATACTTAGTTTATCTAGAAAGCATTTTTCTAAAATTTAAATGACTATGCAAAAATCATTGTTGCATGGTTGTGACGTCATCGTGCTATAGTTTTTGACGGTGAATCAACAAAAATAACAATCTAATTGTTTCAATTCTAATTGGATAAGTAATTAGTTCTTCGTAATCTACATTTCTGTATTTCTGTTCTCTATTGTTGACTTGTTCTAAGTACTATAAGTTCCGGTCTTGCTTCCAGTTAAACAAACTAACTTTACTTATCACAATCAAGCTTATTTGAGATTCATTCCTGTGTAATTTGAACTGACCCAGAGAAAGAGAGATCTTCCGTAATATTTTTGGGTTCAAAATCACATACATAGATCATTTCTAAACTAAAACTGTGATTCATTGAGTGGTACACAATAAATTTAACGTCTTGTTGAAGAGAGTATTACTAATCCAAATTACGGCTCAGAGTAAGATATAAGGGCATTTGCAGAAGGATATTAGTTAGGTCTATTCTAAGCCTAAACGGGAAAGAATCTGCAAACCGGATAGTTAATTTATTGAATATCAATATTATTAGTAAATCTCAATAGATTTATGTACAAAATCCATAATTTTGTTGTAGCAAATTTTCCACTGGAAGTTGTACGTAATCTTCCGAGAGAAATTCAAACTGGAATATATTACGGATGGGCAAATGTCGATAATGGTGATGTATACAAAATGGTTATGAGTATTGGCATGAATCCCTTTTATGATAATAAAGAACGATCGATGGTAAGTACCTCTAAATATAAGATCATTTTAAGATCATATCAAAAATTCATCTGAAAATCTGTCTTCTATTATTATCAGAAAAGATTATAAAAAATCTGGTACATGCGAAAATATTCCAAATGATTATAGACAGGAAAATTACTTCACACATTTCTCAATTATTTGTAGGACATGAAAGAATAAGGCAATTAAATATTCTCAGTGGCGATGTGTTAATATTTTCAAATGATAGACAGATTTTAATCTTCTACAGAATATTTATGAATTTATAATACTACTTTATAATAATTAGGCATCTGACAATGGACAAAAATTATTATTATTCCGAAAACTGTTTTATAGTTGATTGTGTAAAATTACACAATATCTTAGTTGTCTTCTAGACAGACGCTATGCCAGTGAATATCCTTTGATTTTATTTAGTTATAATATCAAAGGTAGCTTTTATTTTAATCACATTTAAACAAATATTTTATGTGAATAAAATCTAAAATATAAAAATTTAAATTTAAATAAGTAAAAAGTACACAACACATAAAAATCGTTAGGTGAATATTTGTCGATTAAAAGCAAATAATAAAAAAACTTTTCCTCATTAGTTTAATGTAAAAATCAATCTTCATTAATAGAAACGATTGTTCAAAAAATTGGTAACCTGCAAATAATATTTACTGGTTCAACATTTCTGAAAAAAAATGTCTAAAATATGTCTTGAAGAAGAACACGACAATATTTTAATCTTGAGATTTTTATTTCTGAAAAGATGTGGTGTGGTGATGGTAGCATTAAAAAAACAAACGTTAAAAACTGCAAGTCAAACACATGCGATAAGATTTCTTAATTCTATTCACAATTAAAGATGAGAGGATGCGGTACCAGATAACAAGAGGAGGAAAGGGTTTTTAGAGCTACCCCTTGTAATTCAGTGATTACAGGACGTCGCAAAAAAACAAAACGGAGAAATTAATGACCTCTAGAAACTTGCGACTCCTTAAGATGATCACCTTTTATATACTACACCGACATATTTATAATGTTTGATGGTCAAACGAATTTTAGTAGAATTTGTATAAATCAATGTATGACCAAAAGGTTCTGAAAATTAGTACTGTAGGTTCTGTATTAAATTACATGAAATAATATTTAAAAAAAGTGGCATAGAATAATTAAAAAAAAAGAAAGAAAAAAAATTTTTCCGGCTTCCACAAGGTAAGTTTACATTACATCATTTCATTCAAAGACTCAAATTTTGTGCCTTTTTTTTCTTCTTCTTCTTAAGTTCCATTAAACCGTCATAAAATACAAGTTTTATTTCAGGAAACTCATATAATACATGAATACAACAAAGATCTGTATGGTCAATTACTTAAAGTATGCGTCTGCGGTTACATAAGACCCGAACAAAATTTCGATTCATTGGAATCATTGAAAAAGACAATACAGAATGATATCAAATATGCATGTGAACAATTGGACCAGGAAACCTACTATCGATATAAAAGTTGTGAATTTTTTGGAAAACACAAATAGTTCGATAATTCGACGTTGTCGTCGTCATAGATTAGATACATCCTCTCTACCACTACAGTAGAAGGTGCTGTGATGTTGTAATTAAATTCCGGAATCATTTGTACTTCATTTTACACATACATACACATATATTTGATTGTTATTTATAGATATACACATTTAAAATTGTATTATATATATATATATATTTGTTTGACCACCAGTGCTTGTTTTCATATTTGATTATTGTGATGAATTTGTGAATGTGTTCTCTGTGTAAGGAGAAGATTTTTCCAGCTTTCACTCTCGTTAACAAAAAATCTCACGTTAACGTTAATGTCAGTCGCATAATTTCATTCGAAAATTCAATTTCTCTATTGTTGCAGTTTAAAACAAAAATATTCAGAAAGTTGTTCAGATCACAAAGAACACGGACTATTTAAGGATGGAAATACTGGGAGAACTCAAAACCAAATTATCAAATGATTAACACAGAGCAAGCATTGTTTTTGTTAAAATTAAATCGAAAATGAGCCGAGTACTTCTAACGTATGTCAAATGCCGTTTTAGCACTCAAATCGAAGTGTCAGTTTGGAACGCCGTTTTTGGTACGAAGCACTGCGCCATGTATTTTAACTACAGTGCTAGAGTAGCACTTCGATGTGAATAAATGGGAGAGTACCGTACCGAGTGCTAGCCCGAGTTCTCATTTTCGAACTAGTGCTAACTAACACTAGTGTTAGCACTCGGTGAATAAATTGGCCGTAAAAGTCTACTACAAATACAATTACAAAGATAAAAGATGCCGGAAATAGATGCCAACGCTGTAACAAAATTTGGTTTTCATTTAAAGGGATCGATCGACATCTTGACATCGATAAACTGTCAATGACAAGCGATAATTCTGTGCACGGATACAATATTTGTGAGGGAGTATTTGTGCAAATGTCTATTTTCGGGATGAATTTTCCAATGAACTTTTTAATAAGCATCAGAGACACCGATCTTTCAAAATGAACTTGCTGATGTGCTGAGTTGACTTTTTAGCTGTCAGTTTATCGACTTGTCATCAACGGCAGGCTATTTAGCGGTGATCGATGATCGCAGATCGCACTAACACAAAAATACACTAAATTCAGCAATTTGTACACAATGTCGATATACGATCAGAATTCCAACACTGTTCTCCGGATCAATTATATTTGACATATTCAAATTCTATGGATAGTGCAGAAATTTCACGATTTGTTTGTTTACTTTAAAATAGCTCGGAAACGTTTTTATGATTCATTATCCAGAAGAAATAAAACATTTTGGAAGAACCAACGGAAATAAAAATGTGTTGATGAAGTTTGAGAATGAAATCGATTCAAATATTCGCAGTTATTTTGTCTGCTTCATTTATTAAGAGGCCCATTTTTGCAGCGTCCTTTTCCAACGACGTAAAACACACACATATACCTGTAATTTCGGGCTACAATGGCGATGTCATCGGCATATGCATATATTTGTACCGATCTGTTAAATATGCTTCCATTAGTGTATGAGGTGCCCAATGGAGGATCAAATTAAATATGACCGTAGATAAAGTGTCTCCTTGTTTCACTCCATTTTTTATTACGAAGGGTTCTGTTACATTATTCTGCACCACTAATCTTCCAGTCGTTCCGTTGAGTGAGATCATAATTAGATTAATAATCTTTCGTGTGATGCTTATTTCTCCAAGCGTCCTTTGTATTCTGCTTCTATTTAAACTGTCAAAAGCCGGTTGGAAATTTACAAATAGTAGTTGAAGATCTATCTTGAATTCTCCGCACTTTTCCAGATTTTGACGGATTAAAAAGACTTGGTCCATCGTAGATCGATTCGGTCTAAACCCGCATTGCTACTAACCCAATATTCGTTCAGCTTGCGGTTTGATTCTCTCAAAGAGGATATTCGAGAAAATTTTATAGGCAGCGCTCAGTAACGGGATTCCTCTATAGTTTTGGCAGACCGTCTTATCTTACCTTTCTTGTGTATAGGCACAATTAAATTTACAAATAGGAATTTCACTTTGCCAAAAACGAAATTATCGGGGTTTCTGGAGGTCTTGTTTTTTTTTTTAAGAAGCGGACAGTTACAGTATTGCAATGGTCCTTTTCTATGCATCTCAGACGAGATTCAATGAAATTAAAAAAAAAAAAAAACTTCTTATGTCTCTTATAGTAGATTTTGATTTCTCAAAAAATTTATTTATAATTCAAAAAATTAGAAATCAATACTTTCAGAAGAATTACATTATTTTTTTGTTTGTTGTTGTTATACCTAAATATAATATTAATAATAATAATATAATAACAATAATAAAGTACGCTTGAACTATGATCTGTATTTTATTATTTTAATATTATATAAAGTATAATTTTTATTTCATAGTTAATTTGATGTATCTATAATTTATTTATATATTTTATAGTTAATTATAGTTAATGTTATTTATTTATGTACAACGGCAAGGTCGAGGATTGTTTTTTTTTTGTATTTTTTTAATTTAAATTTAAATTTTTTTCATTTCTCATTTTAGTAAATAACGCCATTTTGTTAGTATAATCGGTCTATTCATTATTATTCATAAATATTTTATTATAAATTTTTTTTTATATATATAAATAAAGAGTTTTGATTTAACAGTAATAATCTTTTTTTTTTTTTTTTTTTTTAATATTATTTTTAGTTTTTATCAATACTATCATTTTGATTATTTGGTAGGATATTTCATTCTATTTTTAATTGATTTGAAGAAAAAATTAAAAAAAAAACAATTCAATTAGGCAAGTCACATCTAAAGTTTTTTTTGTTTTTTTTTTTTTCCTAAATACCATTTTAAATGGAATCTAAAAATATTTTTTCGCCTTTTTTTTTTGTTTTTTGATTTTTTGAACATTACCGGTTTTTAAATGATGATCAATTTAATTAGATATAAAATTTATTAGATTTTGATATGAAAGTTTTTTTTTTTTTTTGTAATTGCTCAGTGATCGTTGTTTTTATCTATTTATGAAAATATAAATCTGACATTTACTAAGGGTAGTTTTTTTTGGTTTAGTTTTTTGGTTTTTTTTTTTTTTTTCAATAGATCTCCAAATGTAATGGAACCGAAGGAGACCTAATTAAAAAAAAAAAAAAAACGAAAAACTTTTGCTCACCTAAAATTGTTGGTTCTGTATTTACGATTTACGTTGTACAATTCTTAAGATAAAAATTGGTTTGTGTTTTACAATTTTAGACAATAAAATATAAACAGGACAGATTATGCCGTATATTTACCAAGAGCTACCAACATCGTCTACAGCAGTATGGGGGAGGGGGAATGAAAATTCGCCATTTTACACCTAGCAACGATGCCTAGCGAGGCAAACCGACTCTCTTAAATTGTCAATAGAGATTATTTTTTTTCGAATCTTATAACAAAGGCGTCTTATGAAATATTTTGTGTTTATGGTCCTTTGTTTTTTTCTTCATTTTTGTTATTGTAGTTCTAGATAAAACATGGATTGATTATAATGCATATAATTCTCATAATAAAAATGTTCTCCTGCCTCTGCACAACGTCTCTCTTAAGTGCTAGCTGAAAAATGGAGGATGATTTTTCAGCTTGCACTTTAAGGCCTTTAAGGCAGCTACTATGGTGGGTAAAGGAAAAATTTCGTATACTGCAGTAGATATTGTTTGGTAAATACACTTTGCAATCTTATTATTTTGGTCGAAATTTAAATTTCTCATCGGTAACATAGAATTCATTAAAAACAACTAAAAAACTATAAGAAAAGAAAAATGTTCGTCGTTTGTTTGTAAGGCGTTCTCTCATTTCTACTGTACACATTAATCCGGTTAGAGTGGGTCTTTGATTTTGTATCTGTATCTGTGTAATTTTTGTGACTTGCATTTTTATTCCTATTATTTACTCTATTACGTAAAACAAATGTTCATATTAAAGTGAAGTCTCATATTGTCCACACTTGTACTTTTTCTGCGACCACACACCATGAAGCCCGCTCATAATACGAGGAGACAATGTGCAAACTCGCAACGTGATGATTGATCAGAGCGTCTAATTCGCCCTCTCTAAATACATGATAATAACGATGATGCGTTGATGAACCACCGACCGACGGACTATCCAGTGATGCGGTGCTATTCGAATGAGCCCACGAGTCCAAACTGTGCCTTGACTCAATTGATGGACCAGACGATTGGTGTTCCCTTTTATGTTCAACACTATTATTATTGTTACTTTGCTGACTACTTAAACTGACATTCAAATTGTCATTACTATTGATAATTGAAGCAATATCATTTTGGCAAAATTGATCATCCATCGAGTATGTTCGCTCGTGCAATTTATCATTGCTTGCTGTGATACTTTGATTTAATTTATCATCTACTTCGGTTTCATACTCTGCATCATCTTCAATTAGCAATGCTAAATCATAGTTTGATATAACATTACTGTGATCGGGATCTTGTTCGTTTCGGGGTGATTCATCTTCTTCGTGAATTGTTGAATTGGTTGAGTTACTCTGGAATTGATGTGAATTTAAATTGGCCAACATTAGGCGCCGTTCACGCAATTCCTCCCGTAACAAATTCAAATCTTTTATCTCACCGTTCAGCTTCTTTATGTAGGGATCGTCTAAGCTAAGTATCGTAGTTTTATCATTTATAATATCACTTAAGTTGCTATCATTATTTTCACTAATAAATACTTCCGAATTTTCGTCTAATTCTTTTAATAGTTGAGCGCTAAGTTTCTCGGCAAAATCTACCAAATTCTGTCTACATACAAAATTATCGTCCATTTTATGGTTGTCATTTAACAATTGATAGTTTTCCTCTGTATCCTTAATTGGTGATTCACTGCTATTGTGTAATATGAGTTTAACTTCACCATCAGTATTTGTATCGGTGACATCCGACAGCAGCGGTGCCATATCTTTGGTCGGTTTAAGTGCACTAATAACACTATCGATTGAGTCCGGCGAGGATGGTTCACTGGAATCACTGTCCAAATCATCCGTTTCTGGATTGAATATTTCCAGCGATGTAAGCTTTGGTACAGATGGTGCGGTTGTGGTACGTCGAACTATCGGAAAGCTTGAGGTTTTCTTGAATTTCGGTATTTGCGGTAAATTCTTAACAATTTGCTTTGTAATTCGTTCCAATTTTGGTTGTGGCTGTGGCTTTGGTTTTGATGCAATTACATTAGCTGTGTTGTCATCTGATTTTTGTATTTGTGCTTCTTCAAATGTGAATCTATTCATTTCGGGTACGTTTGCCTGTAACTTACATCTAGGTGGTGCTGGAGAATGTGCCGGTGTCGGGCATGGCATAACTAATGGTGATGTTGGCACTGATGGCGGTTTTATGTTATTTATATGTTCATTGGTTTGTTGATCCGGACGAGGAATAAAAATCACAGATGCAAAACTATCTTCCGATTCGATACTTGTATCACTTTGAAGGCTGCTGTCTTTTGATGAGTCTGTAAATAAGAAAAAAATATTTGGCATCAGGAGTGGGATAAGAGTTTAATATTCGTATAATTTTTAAATACAAACTTACCAGATCCACTTTCTCGCGAATGCCTTCTTGCCTTTTCTTCATCCTCAATTGCAGTAACCGTACCCGTTCCATTACTCTCAACTGTTTTCGTAGCTGTTTGTTCTTTCGTAACGAAAACGTTGTCCGTAGAACTTTGGCTGCTTTTAAAATTTTTCATTATTTTCACTAGTCCATTCTTCGTTACTCTCTCTAGGCTCCCTGTAGACGTTTTCAGTTTAGTGGTAAAGCCTTCTCGTATTACTTGAAGGCGTTTTGTAAACAATGAGCGACATAGAAAAGCCTCATTTAAAGACATCTGCTTTTGGATTCGTTTTCTTACACGTTCCTTTTCGCGAATTCGATTTTCCGCCATCAGCTCTTCGTTCAGTGAACTTTGTTTTCGCAAAAAAAGTCTTGGCTCTTTATTCGTTGCTATACTGGAGAAATGCGTATCGGGCAGTTGAAAATCTTCATCACACAATGATTGTTTTTGCTTTACTAATTTTGGCCTTCGATTTTCACTTGCAGGTGGTGTTGGTTTCTTTTCTGGTAATTGGGCACCTAAACTGGGAACACTAGATCTGGAACGAACTATTTGTCGTGGCGGAGGATTTAAAATGCTGCCGAGACTGCGACTTTTTAGTCCGGCCGACAATGGTGGTTCGGGAAAATCTTCAAAATCTTCCAGCCTGCGCAATTCAATTGGCAAGTCTTTTGCATCCTCATAATCAAGACTGCTGCCATTTTTTGTATCTTTTGAATTCCACGATTCAAGGAACCATGGATGTCTTTTGCCGCCAGCTAGTTTCTAAAACCGGTACGTAATTTTTGAATACATTTTAATTGTGAAGGTAAATTTGAATTGCTGTACCTGTATAGCCCGTCGCACAAAACTATAACATGATTCACCAGGTGATGATGATGACAAACTGGAACTATCTCCATCGCCTGCAGATCTACTGGAATTTGTTGAATCTTCCGTATACGCGTGATATGGTGGTAAGTATTCATCATCATCTTCTAAAAAAAAAAATCATATTTTTTAAGATCAAATTTGTGGAAATTAGTATAAAATATCGCGCATACCATCATCTGAGAAATTAGAATGACGACTTTTTGGCGGTTGCCACGGAATAAGTACGTCTTGAGACTCAAAACGTCTTTGTTTCTGTTCCAATGCCCATACGGTTATTATGACACGTCCGCCAATTCTTAATATTCTAGCCAATTCACGTATCGCACCGACACGACGTTCGGTCGTTGCAAAATGATGTACAACAGCAACAGATAGCACAGCATCAAATGATTCATCACGAAATGGTAATTCCAAATTATCACATAAAGCCACCTGAAATAAAATATATTCGAATTTGAGATGATTCAGAAATATTTTTTGAATAACAAAATTGAGTTGATTGATTGACTGATGAGAGTGTGGTATTTCAATTTGAAATGATACTAATATAAACTCCCTTAATCTTAATCTTTTTGTTGTTTTTGTTCTACTTAAATATTGAGCTTAAACATAATAAAATACCCAAAAAAATTAGACCATCTCATCTCCTTTTTTTTTTGCAAGATCAAACCCTTCGGCTAGCCCACGTATTCTGGTTCTTTATGACTACAGTCATATGAGTCCGTGCCATTTTTTAACAAACGGGAGTCACTCATATGACTGTGGTCATAAAAAATCAGAATCGTGGGGTAGGTGACCTGATTATGGTTCATCAATAATACTATACGTGTCCAGAGATCAATGGTTCATCAATTAGGTACCACGTTTAGGATCGAGTTGAAACAAGGTTGAAATACAACTCAATCTAGTAAGAAAAATAGGGTCGAATTGAGAAGTCGAGGACTCGAGTCAATTATGTTTCGACTCAACTCGCGTTTTTATGATAATTCAACCCGGGTTGAATCAGGGTTCAACTCTGCATATAATTGTGGTAAATGATACTATACATGTTCAGAGATTTGATTGGTTCACTGATTCAAGACATAGACAAGCAAAAAAACTTTATTGAAGAACCCATAATCATAAGAAAAATTGTGTTCTCTAATTTAAAAACTGAGACTATGACAAAAAAAAACCTAAGAGCCATGATCAATATTCTGCCTATACAAATGGTGATGGTAGTTAATTACAAACTCTCAATAAAAGCAAAGTCATTCAGCGAAATTATTGACTATGGAAAATTATTACTCTTGAGGTTTTCTTTGAACCACCTACTTAGTATAAAAATAGTTTAAAATTACCAAGTAAATAGAAAATGTCATTATCGATTTTATAACATTTATGATGAGTCTTCTTTAAGGATATACGACTGATTGATAGATACATATTTCCATTTACTGATATTTACATAATAGCCTTATAAACTAATTGGACATCTATTATAAATAGAAAAACCACCGGTTTGTTGGTAGATAGTTAACTATATGTGCACTTACATTGTACATATAATTTACCTATGTAAAATTGGTTAGATATTAAATGGTTACTGACTTTTCTTTCCATATTGATCGTATACACTACTTATATATGTATAGGTGGACTTTTAAACAGATACGTGCATGTAAAATTGAAATAATTTTTTTTTTTGTGTAAAAGGAATTTTAAAAGTTTTAAATGACTTCAAATAAAAATAATGTCTGCAGTATGAATTAAAATTTCTATTAAAAATTACCAAATAATATTTTGACATGCAAAAACTATTTATGGAAAATTAATTTAAAAAAAAAAAAAGGAAAAACGAAAAACGAATTACCTCTCCACCTCTAGATCTGGCCCCTTTGGCCAATCTATAACATCTATCTATTCCAATTGTATATATTAAGGGATTGCATGCAGACAAATAGCGTCCATTACCACATCCAACATCACATACCAATGCGCCAGGATCAAGTCCTGCTAAGAATTGGGCAACTTTTGGCCGAATTGAGCCGGTCGATTCTTCGCAGTTTTCGTAAACATCGTGTACATATGCACGTTCGAGTGCTGCTGAACGACCGCTGGTGTCGGTTCGTGTTTTATCGCTGGATGTTTCGTCATTAATATCTTCTGAAAAATTAAAAAACGAAAGGATTAATAATTTAATTAAAGTACCGCCATTTTTGGTTCAGTTTTGTTTTTCTTGAGAGCGGGGTGGCATGACTTTTTTCCTTATCTAGCGAAAAACAATTGGGCGTTTTTTTTTAATCAAGTGGGGTCGGGTAGTTCGAGTTCCCTGTTGGAAGTTGTGGTAATTCATGCAAAAAAATATTAAAATGTAGAAAATAAAAGCAAAATGTCAGATAACAAGTATTGATCGAAAATATTACCTACATAAAACATAGATTTTTAAAATAAAATCCCTTTCGCTTTCCTCTGCTTCATCCCTTGGTTGTCTTTTCTTGTACACTACGAAGAGGGGAAAGCAAATTGTTATTTTCACCTGACCAAAAAATATTGGTGGAACCGAGAAGTTAATCTGTGTTCATTTTAAAATTACAATTCTCCATGCAACTTTTAAACTTCCCAAGACCGAGCAACGGTTATTACAGAATCGCATTTCTTTTGGGTATCTCAATTTCCGACCACGTAAATTATATTTTCAATATTTTCCTATATTACCTTTTTAAAAAGGCTGCTAAGTAAAGCTACGGGGCTTCCACACTAAACTACCTTTTCCTTCATTTTTCAATCTTTCCCCAACGTTCTCCACTTTTCCCCCACTCAATCCTTCTCTCACTTTTCCTCACCCTTCCGCACCCTTTCCTTACCCTCCCCCACTTCTCTCAACCCTCCCCTACTTTTGCCCATTTTTCTCCAACCTCCCCACTTTTCCCCAATGTTTCTTCACTTTTCCCCGTCCTTCACCACCCTTTCACACTCTTCCCCCCCTCCCCCATTCTTCACCCACCCTTCCCAGTGACGGATCTGCAATGGGTTCAAATGGTGCGTTGTAACCAAACGCTACATTAAATATTTAAAATAGGGTCATAAAACAAAAATAAATTTTATATTAGGTATTTCGATTTTGTGAAGTGAAAAAAGTTCTTTAAAATCAAAACAGCAATGTTTATTGACAAATAATTTATAGAAAGATGGTATATAGCAAAAAGTGTTGTTCCAGACATTTATAGACCATTTAATTCTAAATAATTTAGAAAAAAAAATGTTGGTAGTAATTAAAGAAATTGGTCTAACAACGAAAAATTGCTAGCTTTTTTTAGTTTTTTTTTAATTTCTCCAGATTTTCTTACGGGATTTTTAGGGGACTTTGACCAAATGATAGAGGAATATTTCAAAAACATATTATGAGAAACTCAGCTTTCTAACAGTTTCTTCGAAGTTTTTATACGTTAAAATCTAACCCTATACGTCGCCGTTCCTACAGCACGGCCTGATAATTTAAGATGGCGGTGATTCAATTCTATTTGTATATACAAGCTAAGAAAGACACATTTCGTTCTGTCTAATATGGGCCTTTTACTTTCATTTTGTAATAGATATACCTACAGGCGGAATTAAGAATAACTTTAATTATTGAAAAATTGGTTTTTCTGGGTATGAATTAAATGAAATATTTACGTTAATAGTTA
>JANSTT010001630.1:0-34149 GCA_026745375.1 Platyura marginata
ACTTGATACCAATTTGAGTACCAACTTTTGGTCTAATACCAGTACTAGCGCTAGTACTCGGTGAAGAAATTGGCCGTAAAAGTGACCTTATTTTTTTTTCAACGAATGCTTTGGTTAAAAATTTGAATTTCCCAATATTTTGTCAAGTAAATTTAAAAATTAACACTGAAAACATGCGTGAAAATTAATTTTCATAATTGGCCATGCTTCCATCGGGTATTTTAATTTTTTTAAATATACGCACACTATAGCAAACAAAAGGGCGGGTATCACGCTGGCTGTATGTATATAGTAAGTAGGTTATAGCTCAAAGCGTTTTAAAGTTATCGTGTCCACCAACGATCGAGTAACTAACATTTTTATTGCATTTTGCAACGAAAAAACGCGAACCAATTTTTGAAAATTTCTACATGAAACTATTGCTTCCCTTTTATATTTCATGTACAAAAAAAATATAAGCTTTTTGTAAGTTTGAAGCGAACCTGGTTGTGCTCAATTTGTAATAGTCATAATAATACTCTTTCATAGTACATACGATAAAATTTCTAAATTGAACAATAATAACGATAAATCAAAGATATTGTAATTGGAATAAGAGTTTTTGTATAAATCAAGAATCAATAACACAACAAGAAACCAAAGAAATTTTATATTTATGTATGTACTTACATAATACAATATATATTTACAAATTAACAGAAATACAGTAAAATTCCTCTAATTAAGAATCCTGTAAAGCTGAAATTCTTATAATTCAGACTAATTTGATTTAGCCCGTTATGGTTGTCTTCCTCTTATTCAGACTATTATAGTCTGAATTAAAGGATTTTTTCTGAATTATTCGAATGAAATGGATGATACAAAAATTGCTACTTATTGCATAATACATTACTATTACATATTGTTGAACTTATTCATTTTCTTACGTTCCATAATAATACAAAAGGATAAAAACAGCCAAAAACAAAAAGAAATGACTGTTTTTTTTAAAAAAAATATTATAGACATGTGTATATTGTGTACATATTAAATTTACTTTTACTGCATTGTTACACTGTGAAATATTTCATTTTTGTGATTTTATTTTTAAAATGAATTGTTTTTATTTATTTTTGTACACGTTAAATTAACATTTTTGAATTTTTTATATTAAATGTTTAAATTAAAAAGAAAACATTTCATACCATAAAAAATTGACCTTCGCCCCTAGACCAATCTGAATTACAGGAATTTTACTGTATATAAGTTCTTCTTCTTCTTCATCATTAATTGGTACTATGAGTACCTTACCTCTACCAATATGTTAAACCACAGCGTTTAACTTAAAACAAAAATCAATCTTCGCTACTGATGTCGGCGGTATTTATATTTAATATACATTTGTATGTATTGTAAGACTGGTGGAAGGAAATTTTTTACGAAGCTATTTTTCACCCACATTTAATTTTCATCTTCGACAATATCAAAAACTACATACATATGTGCTCTAATGGAAATATACAAGGATAACAATAAATGCATCCTACTAGCGCCTATGAAACTAATTCCATTCCATAACATACCAATAAAAATAGCATCTTGATGTCAAGTATAACATCTTATTTCCAATATATGTATGGACCTGCGAAACAAAATCATTGCAAACGCAAACACAAATACGGAATAAATTTAGAGATTATATACTACATACATACATATTTATTACCTACATCCTACATACATACATAATTACAGAACCATTTTATATTAAAAGCAATATGTACAATTTGTGGTGCATAACAAATTAAAATCAAATAAATGCCACACAATATAAGATTTTAGGCAGACTACTCACCTGTTCGTTTCAATTCATCACCCAATAGTTTCCATAAATGTTTTTTCATTTCTGTATCTCGATAATTTCGATGTCTCATATCAAATAAAACTGAATTTTGTTTAACATAATTAATAATTTGTTCCTCATCATCTTTTGAAAACTTTTTTTTATCCATTTTAATTTTGACAGCCAACTCAGCCACACACACGAAACACTTTCTTTAACGACGATGTATCAAGTCAACCGAACAGAAAACAATACAACGGAACTGAAAAAGAGAGAATTTGTGACTGTATGGGTGGGTGATGGAGTTTTACGTTTCAATAAACGTAAACGATTTTTCTCTCAAATAGTAAATTCGATTCAATACCATGACGGGTATAATATATATGCTGATGTGTATGAACATTAACATAACAACAGATAACACAGACAACATTTTCATTATGATAACAACCAGAAGCTAAAGTGGATTATTCCATAATCTATAATTTTAATATTTTGTTTCTACAATTCTACATCATCAGTTGGTGGATTAAAATAAATACATCCTCAAACTCTAAATTGAATTTATGTTTGGATATTACGACAATGTGTCTTCAATAGAATTTATATTAAATTCCGTTTCAGTTTAGTTGGTTAACGAGCCGCCTTTTACATATTAGGAGATGTAGAATTATTTGGTTTTGAAATTAATGCTCCATAATAATCCATAGTTTTACGATTTTTCCGACAAAATCGGTATTGTAATGCGGAACGAGTTAACTTTGTGATAATAATTATTCGCCGGTAAGGTCAAAACGAGTTAATTCGTGATAACAAGGTAAACAGTTAATAATGGACTTTATACATATATATGTATATGTTGATCCATTTATGCAATTTGACGCCATATTTAAAACAAAATATATATATGAGTATTTTGTCTTCATCGGTAGATCCAGACCAAAGTGGATTTTTATTTATCAGCGCAGCGGTTAAACCATAAGTTATTAACTCTTAATCTTTTGAGACCGTATGGCAACATACTATATGTTGCCATTGACCTTCTGTATACATTTATTTAAATTTTCCGCTATAATTACAATTTTCTATTTTTTTTAATATATGGAGTCAATATTGTCCCGTGAAATATAATAAATGTCATTTTATTACAGATTTTATGGTGCAATATCACACGAAAATTGGAATATTTGAAACAGGTAAGTTTAAATGGCTCTAATATCATTAGTCCCATTTCACGTTTTTTTCAAAAATCATTGTTTTTTAACTTATTGATTTGTTTATTATTACATAATTGTTGAAGACGTAATTGTATTCTCTTAGAAGTGCTAGGAAATGTCTTTAAGTACAACCAAAATATGTCACCAAATAAAATCAGTACCTAGCATCCGGATCAAAATTTTTTTTCCACATTTGAATTCTACGACCACCAACATAAGTGTGAAATTTCAATAAATATAATTCGAGTAAAGTTCAGGTCTCAAAGAATTAAAATAAAAAATGAATACATAGAAAGTTAGTAGAATACAACAGGTGATGGATGAGCCGATAATTACAATAAAGTTAATAATTAGAGGTAAATTAATAAAACACAATATAAAATAGTTTTGTGTAAGGACACATTTACAATAAAATTTATTTGCTTTTATTTTTTATTCGATTTTATGTAAGTCGAAACTGCCCACAAAATAACATTTTGGATGGATCATATACATATGTGTGTGTGAGTGTGTGTTCAGAATTTATACAGAGCATGATGACATTAAGAATATAATCTTTGGTATTTATTACATTTTTGTTGTATAAAAATAATGAAAAACTGATATGTTTCGAAATTTACATCAAACATTACGCTAAATTCTGAATATCAGAATAGATATCACTTTTTGGATCTGAAGCCATTGAACTCCAATCAGTATGATTACATAGTGGTATTTTTAAATTATTTTCTCTAACTGGCACAAAACAAATTTCTTTAATTATATAAAATTGATCGACTAATTTATCGATCCATCTCTGCATTTCATATCCTATTCTATTTGTTATAATTTCTTGTTCTAACATTTTTCGTTCATGTTTCGACGGTAGAAATGTGTTCCATCTACGTTCAACGGAAACATTATTTTCGAATGGTTCGACATCAATTTTACTCGATTCCAATGGACATACCAAAAATTTACAATCAGCTATTTCGATTTTTTTGTATATAATTTTTGCAGTCCAAATTCCAGGCAGTAAAGGTGGTTTTAAATTTGATTTAAAAAAATGAATTGATATGGGAGCATTACTAGTAATATGTATATCGGATACATCAATCAATTTTCCTATAGAGTTGATCCATAAAATTGTCATATTAAAATTGATTGATTTATCTAGTTGTGCACTATTTAAATGTAGAACCATTACCGGTTCTGAATGTGGTCCAATTATTTTCGCAAAATTTCGTGATAATTGTTCTTTTTGATCGTAATCAGTGCTTACTTCCAGACGATCGATAATTTTGCCAATATTTGATGAATTCAATATATGAAATGATTGCTGTGGATAGGCCCAAAGTTCCAATTCTGTATCTTTGTCTTCATTTTCATTAGCAAGTGAAAAATGTACAAGAAATCCTTTGTAAACATCGTTCACCATATATGTATTGATTTCGATAATTTTATCAACACTATAATCAACACCCAAATTTAATATCGACTGTATACGAGCAAGACTTGTTGCTACGGTTTTAACGGCCATATCTGGTGCAGGACTAATATCTTCAATGTTATAAATACTCTCCCAATAGCTTTGAAGATTTTGTACATCGCTTGGATATGGACCAAATAACCATTCTTCAAGTTTTAGTATTATTTCCTCATTTATGGTCGGTTCAAATTTTCGTGCAAAGAATAATTGCTTTTGTTCAGTTGCCAATAATCGTGGCCAATCGTCCAGTTTAAAATCATTTGGACTACATCCACACCAATCAACAACATGTTTGTATTGACATTTGCAACCCATGTGTCTTTTCCAATTGGTCATGTGCAAATTATTATCAACGTACGTATTGCAAAATCGTGAATTCCGCAGTACTGTATGAAAAAATGATTCAGCCGGTAAGAGTGTATGATAAAATAAAATGATCAATCCCTCAACTAATTCATCTTTTGTATCTTTGGCCACATACTGAACAAAATCCCGTGACAGCGCAATCCAATCACTGCCACCATCAATCTGAATGCCAGTTGGTAAATCACGATCACCAATACGCCACATATGTGTATCACATTCAACAAATGTCTTATCCAATCCTTGTTTTTGTATAAAACGTCTTACCTCTCGTCCGTGTGATTTAACAAAATTGCGATCTTTGTTTGCTGATAAAAAATCCACCAATTGATCGGTGGTTTTAATTAGGAAATCACTTTCACTTAAATTTATTACAAAATCCCATTGCCATTGAATTTCTAATAATTCAGCCATCGATGTTAGTAACATTTTTAATAAAGACGCACCACCCCATATGGTCGAAAATCGTTTTCTTGCCAAACGAACATTATTTGTTCGGGATTCTAGTTTTAATAATTCACGATACATGTAGTCTTGTCTCTGAAAAAATAAAAAAAAATAAAATTTACCATAAAAATTTAAGAAGTAGTTATTAATAATTGTTAGAAATTTTTATTAAACTTCGGTGGTCATTAACAAAGCCAAACACTAACCAACCCGCTCATGGGACTGACTGAAAGTTATCTAAAGTACGAACTTTTCATAAGTACTTGAACAAATGTTGTCGTTAGTCGTTCGTTGATAACACTTAGCGTTAAGTTCAATTGTCTTTCATTAGTGATCATTAATTGTGGGTTCATTTACATAATTCAAAACCTATCAAATGGTTTTTGATATGATATTTTACAATTGCTTCTACAATTAATTAGTATATTATCGTCCTTTTAATCTAAAATAATAAATAAATAGAGCCGACATAACTAAAAAATATTTATTACAAAAAAGTTTAGACATCCATTGAATTTGGAATGGGTTAAATTCAAACATTTTCGGTTCTCAAGAAGGTCAGAGGTGCTTTTCGAAATAAATTGAAACAAAACAACAATAACATTATAGTAAATAAATAACTTACCGCATCGATATGAATGAAATAAAAATGTTGTTTACTGTACAAGGCTTTTAGCAGGCGATACACTTGGCGTACGGCTCGACCATTAAAAGTCAACAAAAAGGCAATTTTTACACGTTCCTCGCCCACTTTTGGAATCAATTCGGCTGTTTGTGGCACAAATTCTAAAACCAACACAAATCAACATACATTTGATGAGTATTTTTTGACATTTCTAACTTGTTATTCCAGTTGCATAAACATTCATCGTAAAGTATCCACCGCATGTTTGTTTCGGATCTCCAACACATTTGTAATTACATTTCGGATCGGGCAGTTTAACTGTCGATGAAGGTTTTTCAATGCCACAAAAACATTCGGTTCTAAAATCTGTTTATTAAACATAGTTTCAATATAGTTAAAACAAATAATTCGTACGAATATTGAACACCGGCATAGAGAAATCCAAATTGCAAGCACATCTGAATACATTTTGCGGGTGTATTTAATGCTTTGAAATTTGTATAATAACCAGGTAAAATACGAAATTTTTTCTCATCCTTGAAACAACCCAAAGCTCGATTCGTAATGAAATGTCTATTTGGACAGTAGTTGGGAATTGAGTCTCTATAGAATTGTCCGTCTTGTATGGCACATGTCGTATTGACTATAATCTGTTTACATGTTTGGGTTTTAGCTCTATGCACTGCAGAAACTGCTTCTTTAGTAATTATATCACAGGGCGGCTTAAAGCTGAGATCTTCCAATCGCAATTGGATATGTTTTTCTTTGCCTCCTATGCTTTTGGCTGTTTTACTTTTGGAATTTATATTGCGTTGATTATCTTCTGATGATTGCTTTCCAAAATTGAGCGTATTCGATTGATCAGGTTTTACTAAAATAATTTCCGTCGATCCAAATATGGGCAGTAAATATGCCAAAACGATTTGAAATATTAAAATAATAAAACCCAGCAAGAAGAATATTTTATAACGTCGAATCCATCGTCCAGCAAGAGATTCGGTCATTGCTTTGCAAGAGGAAAGTTTCATTGAATTTTTTGTAAATAATAATAAAAATGTTTTGACATTTTATCTGCCTCAAACATTAGAAACTTTCCATTTAACGTTTGTATAGTACACTAAGGATATACTGTACTTTTACCAAATAATATCATCAATAATTAACACAATACTTGCTGATTCTATTTTTAATAATTTTAATTAGGTATTTTATGATAAAATCAAAGAAATCCACATTGAAAAGCCGCCATTTAATTTGTCTAATTTGACATTAGACAATGCTGCCAGATTTGAATTTTTAATTTAATTCAAATCTAGTATTAAAATGAATACTAATGATGGAAACCAAACTCCAAATATGAATTGCAGCAATTCTGACTACAAATGCTAATACAAATAGAGGGAACACCAAAAAAAGCGTCGATTTAAACGAAAACAGGCAATTTTAATACAAATATATTTAACGGCGGATTGTACTTTTTGTGCGATAGGTTACTTCCTTATATAGTATCTACTCAAAGGGTTTAATAAAGGATTCGGTGCTCCAATCCAAAGTATGGCCCATGCAGCGCAATAATTTTACGAAGCTAGGAAAAGACGTAAATATTTAATTTATGATTTATTTCTGTTTTTTGGATAAACCATTCTCCTTCATGGAGCACAGCGTCGTCATTTCAACTGAATAATAATGACGACAGTTATATTGGAAATAATTGAAGGAATGGCATTATTTAACGTACTCCAAACCATAAGACAAAAAAGCACTCGGTTCTATTACTTACAAATTTAAATTCAATTCTTCACTTTTTTATTATAAGTTCAAATGCCCATAAATTAGTATACTATTTACTTTACTATTATCAACTTTTTATTAAAAACTTTTACATTAGGAATATAATATACACAGATCTAAAAGAAACTTACAGTAAATATGAAACTTCTTATTAGATTAATAAACTCTACTGATGCCATATTAAACTACTTTATTATGTGTGCCAGATTATATCTATACGTTATCTCTAAGATAGGGAAGTGGTCTTCGTGGCCAAATTTTAACTGCTATTAAATTTCTAGCCTGATTTTCAACTGTTTTTAATTCATCTATCAACGAACTTATGTGCAACTCAATAAATTCGGAAATCGTCCATTCGTCATATATTTCGGCCATGGTGTCATTGGCATTTTTCTTTAGACTGATCAATGAGCTCAATAGCCTTGATACTTCCGAAATTAATTCCTCAACGCGTGCTGGTGAACTAAAATTATGACGAATATTATAATCCGTAATCCAACCTCGTTTATGCTTCAAAGCATTTAGATATTCTCTTGTTTCTGATGTGATTGTAACTAAACGAAGAATAAATCGAAATACCGGACTACCAGGAAACATGCATTTGGTAAATATTGCCATGTCAGGATCTTGATGTAGTTCTATCCATGGACGTCTAGCCATGCTAAAATAAAAAACAAATCAAATATAATAAATACTGACGATTCCTGTAAGTTTAACCTCTCTGTGGAAGATTCAGGACAGGTTAATGAGCTAAGAACAGGATTATCTTTGGAATTCACATCAAAATATCCCTTTGAAACACTGCTTAAACAGACAGCAAGTGATGGTATAGCTGTTGGTAGTAACTCGCACAGAACAGCAAAATGATCATAACGTTGCCATCCTGTCAATGCTATGCCTTGGATCCCATTAGAAAAACGAGCTGCCTCACCTTGAATAACACTTAACCATTTGAGATTATTCTCGAGATGTCTACGAGCTGGTGGAACTAAAAGCATTTCACCATGGGCACCCTTAAATGCCGATGCAGCCCATGCCGTTGGAAATACCGTAGCATATTTATCCCATGTTTGTGACGAAATAAATCTATAGATATCTTCAGCGTACACCCAAACCATTGGTTCGACCAATGCACCAATACTGGAATCTTGTAAATCGCTAAGTTGAACGTGTCGCAACATATCATCCCATATGACAACATTTAAATGTGGCCATCGTTTTTTAATTACAGTTGATACTGCCGTTACATGCGAAATAAACAGATCATCGCGTGTTTTATGCTTACAACGAGGACATTCACCCATTCGATAAACTTCATCACAACCAATGTGTAGATGCGTAAATATTGGAACAAGTAGATCTTCATTTTCAGTCATGTCTGATTGTGTCGACGGTGTTGCCGAATGCAATTCAATTACTTGAGCTATCATTTCTTCAATAAATATCAATGATTCATTGAAACTGGGACACAGAGATTGCGGTGATTCCAAAACTTCTCTAAGCCGTTGAAATTCATTGAGTTTTAAAGCAAATTCCAAGTGTCCAAATGTCTGCACCAACGGCATTACTGTCAGTCCAACAGATGCAACTGCATGCAGTAGATCACGAATCTCATTTTTACTATACGCATTCTTTGCGGAAATATCGGCTATCGATGAACCATATGGAAACATATCTTCATACTCAATTAATAGTCCAGTAGCACCTAAAGACTTTATTATAGGCAGCAGCCGTTTAAGGTAACTGATCTAAAATAAATATGTAGGGTTTATAGTAGTAGATTGTAAGTATAGTTTAACGGTAATCAATAATAACCTTTGGAGGGGCACCTTTTAGATCAAGATGTACTAAACGTTGATTTGGCGGCGGATGACCTCCGGGACCTATTCCAGCAACAATCGGCACACCCATTCGTTGCAACTCATGTTCATAGTGAGTCTAGAATTTAATATTGAATTATTAATTCTATAAAATTAGGGAATAATTTACCTGTTCAGCAACAGCATGTCTCAAATGATCAGCTTCTTTTTTTCGTCCAATATCATCTCTGGTTGGCATTTCCATTGTTTGAATGTTTTTATTAAATACAATATTTTTTAAATAGTCAAGATTTTCTTTAAATTTTGATGAACTGCTCTTTTGTTTATTTCTTGGATCCACAAATTTGACACCATTTGTTTCGGTTATTTGTATTCCAAATTTCTTTAAAATTTGTTTATGATCTTCTCCTAGATCCTAGAAAACGTTTATCATTATTCATTATATTTATTTTATCATTAATCAGATGTTTTTATAAAAATACCTGAATTAAGAGTGGCTTTTTGTCCTCCTCTATATCGTTATTGTTTGTTGTGTAGAAAATGGCCCAGGCCCAAACACTAATTAAAAATACTAATGCAATTGATAAAAATAATAATTTTCGACGCCATAGCAAAATTAGTATGAAAGAGGTCATCTGAAAATAAAGATAAAACATTCATGTAGTAATCCTGAATTTTATTATTACAAATAATGTCCATACTATTATTAGTCTTCCTTTCGTTAGACATCATTATTGATGACAGTAACAGTAAGAATGAGACTTATTAGATATGTATAAAACCGACTTTTGGATTGTGATAAAATTAGCAACGTCAAGAAATTAGTATATGTATTTACACTTTTTGACAATAGAACTATTGAAATTTTCTTATAATAATAGACATTTAAATGGTTTTCACAATTGACTTATAACAATTATTTACATAAAACTCCAAGGCATATTTAAACACGACCGATATAATCTTGATATACAGATTTTCTGAAAAGCTTAAATTATTTATTGTTAAAATATAAAAATATTTCTTTGTTCATGGTATCATCATCATCTGGAATTTATTGTCATCTGCAACTAAACCTGTTTGTACACAGGAGAATTGTTCAAAAAGCTCTTTGTTTTGATGGTATGTTAACTAATTAATTAACCCATTTACTACTACTGGTGCAAAAAAGCACAAATTCGTGACAAATAGTAAAAAGCTCTAATATTAAAATTCTTTTCAATACTAATTAATTATAATAATAATAATACTAAGCTGACCAGGGCCTAATCGCTAAAATGTGGTACAAAATGCAAAATTTCTTAAAAATCTAACTAATTAGAAATTTCTATTGCAAGAACGTTGGACGATCAAATGATGCGGTTTTTATGATGAGGAGCCATTATTTTACTTAATTAATATCCTTTCTGTATTCTGTATGTAGTATGTACCTCTCGTTCTATCTTTTACAAATCTATACGACTCATTGTATCAAATTTTTATGCAGTTTGTTTTGTTTGTTCTTTATTGAGAAAAGGAAATTATAAACAATGAGAAAATTATCGTTCAGTAAAAAAAATTTGCACTGGTTTGTTCTCTCTCTCAACAGTTAAATCAACAAATAGCATTATTAAAACTGTAAGAAAGAACAGTGAAACCATATTAAACCTCTCACTGAGATATTTCACAGACTAATCGTATGTTAAGGTTTTTCGATTTCGAAAATGCGGGAAATTGTGTTCCAAATACATATATGTTTCGTGGGACGCTTCGTGGGACAGATTTGTCCGTGGGACAACGTAGTGAAATGTGGAACGTTCCCACGCAGCGTGGGAGGTCTGGCCAGTTTATATTAGACCTATATTTTACGTTGGTGACCACAAACGTGACTGTGGCGTTTTCGCACTTCTTGCCCGAATCGAGCTTGACGCAATACCAGCATAAACAAAACATTTTATTACTAATTAAATCCTTAACGTAGCCTCTGGGTAAAGTTATATTGATTTTGGTCCACGGACAGAGGAGCCGCCTCAAATGGGTTAAATAATTATTGTTGCTGTTTTTTTTTTTCAATTCTATTTACTATATTTGAACTACAGCTTCTTTAAAATACTATTCCTAAGCTATATAAGTATGTACCTAATACTTTGATTTTTATTATATTCTTATTTTATTTTATGTACATATCAGAAATGAATAAATCTACGATAAAAAATGCAAACATTCGAAAGTGTTACTTTTTCGTATTAATAAATGTCAATTTTTAATTACAAATTATTGTTAAAATCGCCAGTATAATAATACGTTATAGATATAATTTATGTAACAGCCTTTCGATTCTCTATAATAGTCTCTCTCTAGTCTAGAGGTGTCCTCTTGTTAAATTTAAAATTAGGACAAAGCTTTAAATTTTTAGGACGTTCCAAATACACGGACGTGTCAGAAGCTAAGTGAAGTATGTAACTCAAGCTTTTTGAAAATGCTCTTATTTCATTACTTCTAACACAGGCAAATATAATAATATATTTATTATTATTGTTATTTGTCTGTGGTTCTAAACTTAATGAAAATCAAATTTTTTTAATTAATATTTATGTTTATTTTTTTCAGATGCCAAATCAATTTACTCCAAAAAAATTGAATTAAATTAACATAAAACTTTCTAAAAAAATTATCTTATAAATTTTACATACCTATTTTTTCTTGTAACTTCAATTTAAATTTTTTTATAATCAGAAGAATAATTATCAAAATTACTTTTTTACAAAATATCTATCTATATTATCTCAACTTCCATATTATACTCCTATCTCCTATCTTTAACACATACATATTATGAATTATGTTATGATATATATTAATTAAATTTAAAATTCATAACAAATTATCCAAAATTAAAAATTGTTACAAAAAAAAAAAAGTTTGCGCCCGAGCAGGGACTTGAACCCTGGACCCTTGGATTAAAAGTCCAATGCTCTACCGACTGAGCTACCCGGGCTGTGTCTACCGTCGCTTAATATTCCAGAACCCTGTACTATTTTCTATGGCCAACCAACATAATAATAAATACATAATAAATAAAACCAATTTATTTTACTTACCTGTCCTCTTACTTTGGTAAACTTCATTCAAAGTTGTAACGGTATGAGAACACTTTTTCTTGTTTTCCACATTTAATTTGTGTTTTTATTAAGAACCATACTACTTGTGTAAAAGTGTACACAAAATAAAATCGATAAATTTCCAGTTACTTTTGATAAAATAATTGCAACAAACTCACAACAATAATTTTCCATTCATTGATCGATTTTCGATTTGCTAAAATCAACTTTGAAAAAGAATAACTTCACACACATACACATTCATACAGCATAAACAACAATTTCCGATATACTTTCACCTTGGCGACAGTCAAAGCTCAAAGATGGACAAGGCCTCTCTCTTAGCGATGTGCAGTATTTGGGTACCCGTATAAAACAATCAGATACTCAATACTAACAACGAATAGCATTCAAGTTACTAATTACGGATTAATTATAGATTAATTACGGATTACGGATAACAATTTTCAGCAATATTTGATTGGAAAATTTGAAGAAATTATTTATTTATTTAATTTTGACAACACCAATAAATCGCATTTCTCACTCTAACAAACTAATTATTTTAATCTTTATCTCCTTCTCTAACTGTTGGGAGTTTTACAGACGTCGATGTCTAATTTTAACAAAATTAACTATTCAACAATTTTTGAACGTTTTTTTTATGAAGGAAAAAGTACAGATAGTGATTGGCCACTAAATTTCTGTTATAAGAAGTTTGTTTGCTCGAAAAATGTTTGAAAATAATTTGAGATTTTTGGATTGTCTTTCTTTTATGTCGACTTAACTTAAGTGTATTTATTATTATCGTTTCGACATAATTAACATATTTTTGTGCACATGGAGTTTAATTAAACACAAAATGGTTTCACTAACGTTCGAAAGTTAGATTTTCTGTTTGAAAACATTTTCTTTTATAATTTAAATGCATAAATGCATTTTATTATTATTAAAAATGGATTTCTGGTGTATTTTGATGTCTATTTTTTATAAAATATTTGTATTAAAGTTGGCCTGTTTTCATTTAAAAAGCCGCTTTTTTGGGACGAAAAAATTTTTACACGGTTTGCCCTCTGTTAGTATTATCCCTCTGTAGGAAAAAGTTATCCATTGCGAAAAATTTGTTGATGTAGTTTGAACATTTTTTTAAAAATCGGTTTTTATAGAGAAAATGATGTGCAAAATAAAGATACACTCTCCCTCTATTCAAATTTGGATAGGTTTAAATCTTTTTTAGCCGATTTAGGTATTTTTCAGCAAATACTTTCTCGGTTGCTCTACGGTCGTCTCGTTTTTGGCCAAGACAGAAAATCATTTGACGCGAAATATCGTATTTTTTGTATGAAGTGTTTTCTATTTCAATTAGTAGGGGACGATTTAATTTGTGTCACTTTGTTTTGTACTTTTAAAAAAGATTGAATACAAAAATATCAACTAAAAAGATCGCTGAAAAATATCCGGATACCCACGAATCCCAAAAGTATCGCACTTGCACATCACTGCTGTATAAATATTGAATATATTATTGTAAACAGAAGAGGAGTAGCCGTTTATAATCAATTTTGTATTTCGATCTCGTAAACTGTGATACGACTAAAATAACAACCTCTCATATTAAAATCAAACTAGTAAATGAATGAGAAATTCCAGCTTCACCATTAATGAAAATGTTTTATAAAACCTACCTCTTCCTTATACATATTTTTCACCGATTTTCCATTACATGAATTACTCAAGAACTGAAGAATGTCTCCTTATATTATTTTCTCTTTGATGAAATTCAGAGAATATTGTAAGGATGGAAGGATTGAGTGTAGGGTATATGTACTATCCAACGCTCGCTTTCGAGACATAATTTTTTGCGTTGAATTTTATTATTTTTTTTCCGCCTCGGAAATATTATGTATTTGGCTGCTACCACAGTGTCTGCGCCAAGCGCAAAGCGGGGCGCCAAGAGCCAAAGCGACAAAACTGCACAAGTTTTTCAATAGAAAATGTTTAACACTTCGCACCTCTTTCTTACACTATGTCATACATTAAATATTTCCTATTCAAATACATGTGCACAATTTTGTCGAGCCTTAAAAGTACGGGTTTAGTATGGGCCCATACATATTTTTACACCCGTATGATGTTAATCAAGGGTATTATAACTTTGGTACGGAGTTTGTAATGCCCCTTTATACTCATCGTAGAAAAAAAATTTCAACACCATTGTCTTTCTCGTGAAATTCTAAGTTGAATTACGCATGTCCGTTCGTCTGTCCGTGATCAAGATTCCAGCCAAACGGCTGAAGCTAGAAAGCTGAAATTTTGACAGTTTATTATATAGTCCTAGAATAAAATCCCTATTGTTTTTGGAGCAAATCGGACAAAAATAGGGAAGGCTGTGGTACAGTGTGCACCTAATTTTGATATAAACCATTGATTTACTCGAAAGGTAGTCGAAATGTAGAAAAAATGAATATGACAACAATTATAGAGAATACAAAAATGAAGATTTCTTCCATAAACCAAAAAGTTGTACGATCTAGCGTTATGGCGCTGCAATCAATTTTATTGAATTTTTAGGGTTTTTAATCCTTTACTCGAAAAGTATTTAGATTACGGAAAAAATGAATATGATGAAAATGATAGAGAATAAAAAATAAAAATTTCATCCATAGACTAAAAAGACTAAAAAGCGCTGCAATCAATTTTATGTCATTTCTAGAGTTTTTTAACATTTGTATTCAATTTACCCAATTATATTTATTGTATAGACAAAATAGCACGGACAAAGTTGTAAATAATAAACAAGTACTCATACAAGTACATATATTATAATCGGCGGAGACAATTTTTCCTTCTTTACTGGATTTTTTAAAGAAACATCTGTTTAAATCAGGAAATTTAAAATCTAGGAAAGGGCAAATTGTTAGTTTTTTTTAATAACTAAACGTAAAACCGAACGTAAAACCTTGTTAAAATCTTTATAACTTTTAGAAACTTGTTCGACTTAAGATTAAGATAAAATAGAAGGATGTACGGTTGGCTAATTTCCATTACTCAACAAGTGTGTTTAATATTTTTGTTCACGCTTGACAGGAATTATTTAAAAAAAAAATATTGATTTCTGCAATATTATTCTGCAATATTATATAAAATATCACCCTTTTTCCAATTCTTCCTTGCTTGTTAATCATACATATCACATCTCAAAAGGTGGTTGACTTTCATCCCATAAGGACTTCGTCTCAATGAGGTATAAAAAGTCAGCCTCTAGTGAAGCTGAATTTAAAAGTATTTGTGGTAGCTCTGGCTTCCTTACTAATTAGAAAGTACTTCCGTCACGACGGTTCGAATGTATGTTTCGATATAATTAAATTTTTAAATATGTATGATTCGTTTATGCAATTATATTTATATTTATGTTATGTAATCGTATCCAAATGGAAATGTTTTCAATAGAGTAAATAAATTTATTGAAATTAAAAATAAATAAGTATCTAAAATGTTTTTTATATTAATATTTGTTAGTTTGACTGTATTCTATTAAATCTATTAAGCAGAAAATTTCGGTAAATACAAATTTGTTAATACTTTAATACAAACGAAAGAATTAATTTTATATGGCAAATCTGTTACCAAGCCAGTCTAGAGAAGTATGAGAATGATTATTTTTTTTAGATTTGATCGTATTTTTCGAGTTCTTTTAGTGGTGAAAAGAAGTAATTTTATTAACATTTAATTAAATCAATATATTTCGCAAGTCTCCAGAATCCAGATGCTTCTCAATGCTTTATTAACCTTATAGCAGTAATACTGACAACACGGTAACTCTAGTTAAATAGACTGATTAAACTCTTATCTGAGGCTACAATATAAGAATTCAATGAAATAATAAGTATGTAGTGGGATTTTATGTCGGGAAATTACAATAAATGAAACTCCTAACTTCATATGTTTCCTATCGAATAGAAAAAAAACGAAAAGAGTATTCCATTTTTATATACATACTCCGTATTAATCAAAGCGTATTTTAACTTTGGTACAGAGTTTGTAACTCTCCTAAATACTCATCGTAGAAAATAAAATTTAACACCATTGTCTTTCTCGAGAAATTCTAAGTCGAAATATGCATGTCCGTCTGTCCGTTCGTCCGTCTGTCCATCCGCTGGTCGTGATCAAAATTCTGGTAAAACTGCTGAATGCTAGAAAGTTGAAATTTTGACAGTTAATCTTATAATATAGTAAGATCTCTATTGTTTTTAGAGCAAATCGGACTAAAAAAGGAGAGGTTGTGGTACAGTGTGAACCTAATTTTTATCATTTATTCCAAAGATTACTGGAATATAGAAAAAATAAAGATTTCATTAATAAACCAAAAAGTTCCATGACCTACCGTTATGGCGCTGGAATTAATTTTATGTAATTTCTAGGCTTGTTAATCGTTTGTATACAATATACATGCATACTCAATATAATATACAGGTAACCCTCGTATAACGCGGAGATTAGCTTCCACAAAAATGCCGTTTTATACGAGACAAGGAATCCATAGAAAAAGTAGGGTTACGTTCCAAATTAAACGAAAACGCTGTTTTTCAATTATAAAAAAAAAACTTCATTTCAAAAAATAAAAAAAAAATTTTGAACTGTCCTATTTCAGTTGAATTTAAATGATTTTCAATGAACTTTCATTTGATTTTGAATGGTTTTCAATTAATTCGACAAATTCTCAACGCAGCCGCTAAAATCATGATACAGGTTATAGAAAAAAAACGCTTAGGCATTGTATTCGCGAGAGCTAAAAAAAACATACGTCTAACATAAAATATTTAATCAAATAAAATAAACAAAATATTAAAAATATAACGGAACATAAAAAAATTTAAAAATTAATCACATTTTTCTTATTGGGTAAATCGCTGATAAATCACTGAAATGTGGTTAAGTAGTTTTGTAGTTTTAATTTCAAACATCAGTTTTAGGTTATTTAAATACAACGGCCTGGGTACTTTTTTATTCTAATCAAATGCTCAGTGGGCGTACTTTGCGAACACAACACCTAGACTCCTATTATTTTTTTTTTTTTTTTGAGTGACGACAATGACCAAATTTTGATAAGCTATTAATTAACTATAGGAAAAATATAAAAAAAATATGACATGCTAAAACTACCTATATGTAAATAAAATCCAGAATCCAACGTAACTCTAAAAAATTACACTTCAATGATGTTTCTTATATAATTAAGCCTACATATATGGTCGTTCAGCTACAAAACGAACAGTCTTAAGTTTCCCTTGCTTTGATTTAATATCAAAATTGGACGATGATGCGTCCGGTGTTAATCCTATTGAATTTACTTTATATGCATATTGCTGCCATCGTTCTAAATCACAAAATCTCACTTTATATTTGGTGTTAATGTTCGAATTTTCAATATTATTACTAGCACTGAATGTTCGCACATAGATTCCATGATTTGTGGAAAACAAAACTGGCGTCTTAAAACTAACTATACTGCACTTGTTGCCAATTAATGGGGCACCATTCTCAGTTTCGTGCTTTTTCGATTCATTATTTTGCATAACTATTGAGGACGTCAAATAGCCTACATCACTAACAATCACGTCAATTGATAGCTATTGCGATAACTAGTCCAATACCGACAATTGTCTTTATTATTTAGAAAAATCCCACAACTTTTGTAATTTCATTCTGCATATGTTCCATTGATAAAATCACATACTCAAATGTGTGGTTTTGAAAATATTGATTCAGTGTACGGTTCGTGTTTTCTTTTATTAGTTATTTCTGTGACGATACATGAAACATACATAAAATTTATTGATTTTCTTTTTTAATAAAATGGCTATTCTATAAACAATTATTCTGTATTATATGTACACGTATGTATAATATAATAATAATTATAAGGAGTACAGAGACAATTTCTTGTACGTAATGTAATTATATAATGGCTTTTCCCAAAATTTATAATGCATCAAGTAATTCGATTATGTTTCAATTTGAAATTGAATTACACAAGACAACGCGCTACTTGAACGTTACGCCTTCGAATAATGTTCTAAATTTTATTAAATATGTAATAAGATTATTACAAAACTAGTACATATTAGTCTGAACAAACTTACTCAAAAAGGAACACATGTTGTAATCTTCATATAGCCGCTCTTAGAAGTGTTCCAAAGCATATTGTAGCCTTGGTCCATTATTCGTAGTAACCCCGTAATATGTGTTTGGCGACAAATTGCCAATACAGGTAGTCCTCGACTTGCGACCGAGATAGGTTTCTATACATCGGTCGTAAATCGAGTAGGTCGTCAGTTGAGTTTCATATAAAAAAAAAAAACAAAGAATAATAAAATCGAATTCAAGTACATACAATCAATATGCAATATGTATTGTATATTTGTATATAGAGGTTTCCCTCGAGTTACGCGGTGCTTGAGTTACGCGGAAAAAAAATTGCGGCAAAACTCGGTTACGCGGTACTCGAGTTACGCGGTACTCGAGTTACGCGATTTTGAGGTAATTTTTTTTTAAAGAAAATATATGATTGCAGATGAATGTTTTTACATAAAAAGGATAATAGGTATTTCACAATATTTTGATATACATAACTGATAGGGAAAGTATGTGAGTTAAAAAAAATATGTTTATACACATTTCACAACCTTTTGAAATCTATTTCAGCCCAGTTTTAGAGTTTTTTCTTATTTTTTTTAATATTCCTATGCGACTACCTATGTGTTTCTAACTTCAAGTTATGCGGAACGCAATATTGTAGTTTGCACTAATCCTCGACTAACGCGGTTTCGAGTTACGCAGAATCAATTAACCGCGTAACTCGAGGGATGCCTGTACTGTACATATCGTCGCAGGTCGTAGCGCCAGAAAAAAGCTCTATGTGAAGATTTTCAAATTTTTTTGTATTATTTTGAATTACCAATCAACTTCAAAAAAATTATATTAGACATTTTTTCTTTGGGAAAAATATTCTTTCAAATCGTAAAACATTTTTATAAAATAAGAGAAGATGACTTCTAATTTATTCAATTAACAAATTAAATACAGGTCACCTTAGATAATATTGTCAATACACAGAAAATATTACAATTTTTGCTCTACTGAAAAGTTGTTAAACCAGCAAAGAAAGAAAAATTGGCTACGCCGATTATAATATACCTATATGAGCACTTGTTTATTATTTACGACTTTGTCCGTGTCTATTTTGTTTGTACAATAAATATAATTGGGTAAATTGATTACAAATGATTAGAAAATCCTAAAAATGACAAAATTGATTGCAGCGCCATAACGCTAGATTGTACAACTTTTTGGTCTATGAAAGAAATCTTCATTTTGTATTCTTATAATTGTTGTCATATTCATTTATTTTACATTTCGACTACCTTTCGAGTAAATGAATGGTTTATATTAAAATTAGGTAAACACTGTACCACAGCGTCCCCTATTTTTTGTCCGATTTGCTCCAAAAACAATAGGGACCTTACTCTAGGGCTGTCTAAATTTCAGCTTTCTAGCTTCAGCTTCAGGAATCTTGACCACGGACAAACGGACGGACGGACGGACCGAATGACGGACAGACATGCAGTTATTATAAAGTTAAAGTAGCTCTCTATCACATTTACAAGCCTAGATATCGAAATGTTATTTTGACTTAAGTAGAAAAATATTTTTTTTTGCTTAAAGTTAGAATAATAGAATGAACTGATTTCAATTCTTGTGATATGATATTTAGATGCAGCACATAACATTTAACGTATGTATGTGGAAAAATTCAAAACTTAATTTGAAGTTTATTTAAAAAAAAAAATTGTTTTCGTTCTCCTGAAAAGTCACTGAAATCGACTTAAGCTTCTTTAACTTTTTACCACAGATACAGCAAACAAAAATGTCTGATATCGTCTGTGTTAGGCTGCCCAAAAGGATTATCGAATATTCTGTATTAGTTATTATGTCTTAATTATGAACGTCAAATTTCAACTTTGTATTGGAACGAAAGAACCAGTGGAGACTGGAGAAGCTTCCATAGGATACACATTAAACTTACTACGGAATTTAAAAAAAAACTGCAACTCTTATTACGACAATTTTGACTAGATTCAATTCTTTAGGATATTTTCTATAATAATTGTTAACCCGTAGTATGCGTCGTATGTTTAACGTTAAAGAGTCAAGCTTCGTTACTGAAATGAAGTGAACTATTTTTCTGTTTTAAAGCGGAAATATAAAAATCGAATGAAACATTTGTTGGTGGTGAATTTGCATATTCGTCTTATTTCAATTTTTTAACTTATTCGGTTACGGATTAGAGAGAAGTTTATCATGATAATATTGTTGAGATATTACAAGGGTGGGCAACCATGAGCCAATGAGAGCCGCAGCATGCAGGTTTTTCATATATTATAAAAAGCCACATAACATGTGCCAATAAAGTAAGGCACAAAATTAAAAATGTCGTAAATTTTAAGCGTCAGTTAACTATTTGGATTAAACAATTTAATTTTTTTCTGTAGAGGTCCATTATCTTTAATTTTATGAATTTTTGTTCGGACATCTGCCATCATCTTCTGGACCAAAAGTTGACATTTATTTACATAACAGCGTATTCTTTTTAAAAGCTCGTTTTTGTTTTGGGCCTCGGAACCTTCTACGTATACCTTTTGATGCAATAGGGCCAAAAAATTAGTTGGCGTTACATTGGGAATGTTAGTTGGATTACATCTTTTTCAAACAGACTTTTTGGTACAAATGGAATATTTTGTTGTTTAAGCCACATTCACTTTTGAATTATGAGCTTATCCATTGTCAGGCCAAAACTTTTATCTTGATCTATTTTTTCATATTTTGGCAATCTCTTTGGAAAACTTAAATTTTCGAGCCATTTCTCGATTTAATGCTCCAATCTATTTTGCATTCGCGCAAAACGTTTTGAAAAGCATTGATTTAGACAAAATAACTTTAAAAAGAGTGAAAATAAAAACGAGTATTTTAATTTTGATATTCATTGACTTTTAATATGAAGTTTTAAAAGAAACTGATTTTAATTTTGAATGCGAGCCGTACTTGACTCACCAAAGAGGAGCTGCATTTGCCCACCCTTGTAATATTATGATGGTTCCTAATATAAGATAAAGACAATATCTCAATATTTAATCAAGCAGCTGCTAAGCGCCTAATAATTCAAAGTTAGTGAACAAAACATAAAGTTCAGCGTCGTTAAGCTTTCAACTTTTTAGAAAAGCTATATTAGGCACATTTTCAATATTCATTAGTTCGAATGAAAACCTTTGTTAAGCGGTTCTTGTTATGCAACAACAGATCCACAAAATTAAACTTAGACATACTTATATGTAAGACAAATGTAATAATTTCTATTAGTAGAATCAATTTATATTTTAACTACTTTTTTATGATGAAAATGAAAACCATATGCTTTTTGATATACATACCTATGTACATATGTAACATATGTACAATGTACATATTTATGTATATAATTGCTCTAATTCAAATAGTACTTATATGAAATAATAGATTCAATAATAATTATCAATTATCACTCATTTTTACTGATTACGATATCATCCAATTATTTTTATTTTAGTATATAAATATTGACGATTTGGGAACAATTATATTCATCGATTCACAAAATTATGTTTAAAGATGTTATTAGGTTGAACTTAAACGTAGGTATAGGTTTATAAATTATTTATGTTGATTATGTATTTAACAAGCACGAATCATATAATTTATTGAAAAAGAATAAAAAAATTATAAAAACAATTTTAAAAATATATTTGCCTTTACGTTACGAAACAAATTGTAAACTGGCTTCTGTCCTGAATTGTCATTTATAGACATTTGTAGTAGGAAAACCAAACGCTTCATAAATTTTAAATCGTCTCCTTATCCAGCTGTTAATATAATATAGCCCAACCTGAGAGTTATTGAACTGACACAAATGACCGTAAACAAATTTCGGTCATTCGAAATAATTCAGCTGAAATGTTAAAATAAACATCTCCATCTACTCTACAGCGAGAGCGAGATTTATTTGACATAAATTTTATTACCCCAGTGTGTCTGTCGAGCTGTCATTGTTTAACATCGATATATAATATTTTAACATCGTCTATTTGATGAACGACATGTTGTTGAACAAATCCGATGTGGTCGTTTTGTTGTATTTCGCGTAAACTAGTAAAAAAGTACAGTCAATTGAACTGAATAGTGAATATGTAATACAAGACAAATTTCAAATATTAAAATGCATAAAAACAATATAAAATATAATTTAGCGCTTTAAGAGTTGTGGGTGGATAGAACAATTTAGGGAAACAAACGATTAGAATGCTTTAAAATTATTTAAAATAAATTCAGTGTCGTGGAACCTTTTTGACTATTAAAGAAATTTTTAGTTTTTTATTTTTCAAAATTTTTAATTTTTTTAAATTTTTTTTTCTATTAAACTGCCAAAATTTAAAAGCTCCTACATTAGCCGTTTAGTCACGATCTTGATTACGGACGGACAGAGGCAGTGCTGCATTAAGCTTTGTGGGGGCCTGTAGGCTAGCGAAATCTATGGGCCCCTTCGAAAATTATTTGGTTGATCTTTGTTCGTTTATATAGATTTTCGGCTTGAATCGACTTGTGAAGATTATATCGATGGTTAAACTCACAAATGTTTTAAGTGCGTATGTGTTTAGTGGTAGTCCGTAAATAGGAAGGTCGCTATTATTGATTACTCCCTTACAAAAACTGCACACCAGACAAGTAACATGTTGAAGACTTGGAAAATGCAGTTAACTCAATTTCACACAAAAGTGCTCTTAAAACATTTGTGAATGACACGACGATATTATTATATGGAGCTATATACGCCTTGTCCTTGTCCGTATTACTCCAAAAATATTAGAGATGTTACTCTTGGTCTACTTCTATTTAATAAACTGCCAAAATCTTAGCTTTCTAGTTTCACTCGTTCAGCTGGAATCTTGATCACGGACGGATGGACCAATATGCATATTTCGACTTAGAATTTCACGAGAAAGACAGTGTTAAAAAAAAATTTCTATATTTAGAAAAGAATTTAAAAAAAAATTGATTAAACATTTTTAATCAAAATTAAATCAAATTCATATTATATTGATCCGTTTTCGCGGGGCCCCTAAAGAGCAGAGGGCTGTAGGCTACAACCTACCAAGCCTTTAGGTTAATTCGGCACTGGACAGAGGAACAACTAAATTTCACCCAGATATGGAAATTGGAAATTGTGTTTATTAAGAGATGTTACAAATTTCGTACCAAAGTTATAATACCCTTTGATGCTACTGCTACACTCGTACGTGTATAAAATGTAAACATTTTTATTAAATGTACATAATTGACATACCATGACTTAAAATAATTTTATATAAAACTATAAAATGTATGGTACATTTATCGTGGTTATACTGTTTATATAATAAATATAAGTATTGAACGAAGAACCGAGAATAAGAGGAGTATGTATAAATATTGCCAGAGAAAGGTCAACAGTTTCGATTCTGTAGAGACATTGCATATACCTACAACTACAATTGAAGACAAAGAAAAGGAACAAAACAAAAAAGAAATACATATTCAAAAGTAACTGAACTCTCATAATAAGACTACTGATATTTGATTGATTTGATCATTACAAGTGAGAAGTGAGGTTGATGGCGTTACGGGCCGTTCTAATTGAGATGTGATAGTTCAGCAAAATATTTCAATTACATATACTGACTTATTGTTGTTTTATTTTTATTTTTTTAGTTGATAGTAATTATCGTAAGTAATATAAAAATAGAAACTATCAATCTTTCTACATGTCTACGCAACTCTTCTGATAATATTTCATTTTAAGTACCAAAAACATTCATTCAGCGATTTCTTTATATAATAATATGGATAATTTGAAAATGGATTTTTTTTTATTCTTTTTTCTAAGTGAAAAAAATTATTGGAGGAACCTATTTGAAAGAAATGATTCTAAATTTCTTCTTTCGGGGCACCAGATAGACCAAAAATATTTTCTTTTTCAATCATCACATATTGTCTATGTTTAGTGATTGCGAAGGAATTTAATTCAACAGCTGATTGCCCGAGACAGTATTTAAACCTTTCTGATTATATGATTTACCACAGACGTAAGTGACCAAATGGCTCAGTACATTGAGTGATTGCATTTGGAGCGAGAGGTCTCGGTTTCAAGATCGACTGGAGGGATAAAGTGTTTTTCTCTGAAATGTTGATTTTAGGAATAGCGTTAAAGTTGCGAGCATTTGTAAGGTTTCCGTAAAAAGAACACCTCAAACTTTGTTCCACAAAAAATAGCTTGTCATGTCAATTGAGATAAATGAATAAAGAAGCATGTTTATATATAAAGGTCTATGGAATTTCGGACGCTCTAGTGCGCCCGCCCTCTCTCAGACTAAACTAAACTATCATAGACGTAGACTAAATTTATTTTTCTACCTCAATGTTAGAATTTATTTAAGCTTACTTTATAGTATATCGACAGCAAACAGAATAAAGACTATATAATAAGTCACAAGTCTGTGCTTATTAATAAATAGGGAAAAAAATTATCGGATCAAGTATAGAGCTTTGACGCTTTGAGGTATGGCAGAAAGATGGAATGTTTTCCATACAATATTTGAAAACAAGCAGTACTTAATTATTTAATTAATTCAATAGATTAATGAAGGTTTATTGGATTTTGAGTTTAAACTTCAACCTTAAGTAAAGATTTGAATTTGGCACTAATCAATATTGTCAATTATACAGATCCGTTAGCAATATTGTTTAAAATTTGCATAATAATAATAATAATCTATCCGATACTATCGTCTTCTATCGAGTTTATATTCATCCAAAATTACAAAGCAATGTTTTTCTTCATTCAACATTTTTTTAATGCAAATTATTTAAAATATTAAAATTCCAAAGATATTATTACACATTAGTCAAGATTAACCAAAAGTAAATTAAAACGAAAATTTAATCTGTAACCTCTCATCTATCGATGATGTACAAATTCGAATAGCGGTACATCAAGTTGGATTACTATTACTAGGCATGGATATGTAAAGTGTTTTTTTTTCTCTTCTTGCAAATGATTATAATGACAGTAAAACATGCTTAAAGTTCAAGACTCCAACACAAAACGTATTTCAAGCCGCGAGAGTACCTACAATATATGTATTTAAAAACGGCTAATTTGATAACAAAGACCAAATATTTTTTTTCTCTGTATTTATTACACATACATACTTACGTACCTTTTTGTAATTGAATGAAGTAACAAGTAAGAAATATTAAAATTGTTTTTTTTTCTCGAAAGATTGCGTGTTTCATCTTGGCTAAAATAAATGTTTTTTTTTTGTTTGTTGGACAGCTGTAAATATTAAAAAGATCGATTCGTAATGTTTTGGTTCTTTTATGAAAGTTATTAGGTACTACGGTACTACTTATGTACGCTAAACATTAGAACACGAATTTAACAGGCTAAATTTAGGTAAAGTGGAAGATAGTCGTGCGAATACTCATTCAAAAATAGACTTTGGTTCTTATATTGTTTATCTTGCGATAAACTTCAGATTACAACTTGTCTTTACTTCAGTAATAGGAGGTAACGTTTGAGATAAATACATAGATACGTATAGTATCTTCTCAAGTATATTCATGTAGGATTCTAGAAAATGAATATAAATCAAACCAATATATAGTAGAAAGAAATATTTACCTATGTCTATCAAATTTTGATTATTTATAGGTTCGTCACATTTATTCTATACGTTTGGTCCTGAATCTCTACAACAAATCGTTTGGACGAATTTAACACAATTCAATAGAGTTCGTAGACTTGATTACAAGACTAGACACTTCAAATTTGTATAATCTTGGAAGCTCTAATTTAATATACCGAGGGAAATGGGAACACTCATCGTACTGCCGCTTTAGAATCTTTACTTAATTTGACTTCTCTTGATCTAAAAGAATCGACAGCCTTCTCACGAAAAAAGTCAAAGGTCTATCTAGATCATCTAGTGATGATGATCCAATAATGTCCAACTGAAATCGCTTACTGGGCCCAAAAAAAATCTTACTGGTCTATTGTGGGCCGCACTTATAAACAGGGAAAATTAATCACTATTATATTTAATTTCTTAGCATATTGCTATTTCTTTCTTTCTATTGCCTATTCTTCAATTTAACGAAAAGAAATATTCGCAGAAATATGTAGTTCCAAATGCACCTATAACACACATTGCCAGTTGTTTCAGATTCAAACGAGTCGTAGAACTCTATAGCGAAATAGTATAAGAAAAAAAATCTGGGAGAGCGTAAAATAGAAATAGCGTTAAACGAAACAGCGTTAAGCGGATGGTGCCTGTAATTACTATTACTATTTCATTTCCCTAAAACCATATTGATTATTGTGTAGTGTATTAATGTTGTAGTCGTTTTTGATAGTTTGTTATTTGTGTAATTACAATCATAGAGTAGAATCCAGATTGGCTTATAATTTTCTGGTAGATCTTTGTCTCCTGTTTTATATATTGGTCGAAATTTTCCCTTTTCGTAATTTTGTTGGTATTTGTTCTGGTGATAGTTATAAATTAATAATAATATTATATTATGCATGGATAGAGCATTATTATGCATTATTTTTAATATTTTTACACTTTTTTAGTAATCCATATACCTACAAATTGAAAAAAAACACTTAACTGATGAATTGTGGCAACACTTGCAGGCCGGGACTGGTGCAATTTGACATTAATATAGCAAAGGGCACAAATCCCGACCTACAACAGCGCCGGATGACTTTTTTAGTTGAAATTTTTTTAAATGACTAACTATAAAATAATTAATTTTACAATCAAATTCTTACCGTTAAAATTCAACTTCCAACTATAATTTAGATTTAGATGAGTGTACCTAAGAACATTTAAAAAGTACTTACCTAATTGAAATATGTAGTCCCTTTTTAATGGTTAATATTACTTTAAGACAGATAGAACAAGCTTCCAATATTTCTCTATTGAATAGAAAAACTCTTGACTAGAATAGTACAAATCTGTTTATTGTCTGTATTCTATACATCACAGATAAAGAAACAATCCCAATTTGGCCAGAAATTCATCAGTCAATAATTCTATGTTTAAGTTTCCGTATAATTTC
The DNA here is from genome assembly GCA_026745375.1 of Platyura marginata. Lineage (NCBI taxonomy): Eukaryota > Metazoa > Arthropoda > Insecta > Diptera > Keroplatidae > Platyura > Platyura marginata. The sequence continues at coordinate 27,886 of JANSTT010001630.1, forward strand.
AAGAAAATATTTTTTTAGTTTGTATTGTATTGTATTGGACAAGGTTAAAGACATTTTAGATGTTTTGATAAATCCTCCAAGGAATGCGGATCTGTTTTCAATATACATATAGTTCCTACCATTTTTCTTTTTGCGTTATTTCAATACTTCATATGACTTGCCCTCTCTGAACGTAAATTATAATTAACGAGATACCATACATATGTAGGTACTTATGCTTAAATTCATTTGACTCGTTACACGGTTAGTGCATGTACATAAACATCATTTGGATTTTAGTAACAACACATGAATGACCTATGTTGAGACTCATTGGTGATTTATTGATTTTGTTGAAAATTATTTAGAAACACCAAGACAATAAATAATTGCATTCGGAAAACTTGTCTCTCAATGAGAAAAGATAAAAATTAATTAAAGTTAACGAACCCATCAAATTATATTTTGTATAGGTACATGCCGATAAGCCGTTAAGTTTCTTTGATAAAATGTACTGCGTCGTCATTAGCTCACCACAATTTCATCTCACACATAATTTCTTTCAAATCCCATCTTCATTCGACTCGGTGTATATCTATTCTTGTTTATTTATTTTGAAAGCAATGAATTTATTATTGATTCATTCAATTGTATAATCAAAAAGTGCATTGACCATCACATCAGATCAATCGGTAGGCACTCTACATATACAAACATACATACATACATATATATAGTATGTACGAGTTGAAATACTATCTAAACTACACACAATCTTTCTGTGATTGTTTAGTAATAGTCAATTTCATGAGCTCATTGCAATTTGATAAAAACTCATTGCTGTAGGCTTTTTTTGTCTTCTTATGATCAGTTCTGAAGATGTTACGGTTTTGACTTGATCTTATATCTTTTCTTTTGATTGAACCTTAGCAATATTGCGGTAGATTTTATTCCCAGATCCCTATTTAAATTATTTCGCTTATCTTTTAAACATTTGTAGGTTAGTCGCTTTGACAGAAAGATTTTTGTTTTTGGATATTCCTAATTTGGTATTACATAGGTACATATCTGTCAGATTGATCACGTGTACTAATTGATAGAAAAGTCCGGTTAAATTAAAGAAGGTACAAAAGACCGAATAACAACTCTGATCATTTTCTGTGGAAATCCTGTTCAGTTATTTTATTCTTTGTTTTTTTTTCAATTTTGTTTAACTAAAATAAAACAAAGGAGTTTCGGTTTTTAATTTTAAGTATGTATGTACATATATGTGTTTGTAAAAAAAACTTGAAAAGAAATATGGCAAAGAAACAAAATAAAAAAAAAGAATCAAAATAAAAACAGTTCAATTTCTCTTACTCTAATTTCAGTTGAGTCATTGTTTACTTACGTAGTAACACTGAACCAATTTACAAATTTGACTTACGTAAAATTTAAGTTACGTAAAGGAACGAATTACTTACGTAACTCGGGGTGTTACTGTATTGTTATATAGTTTATTAATGGTACAATACAACTATATACATATATGTATGGGTTAAAATAAATGGTCACAAGGATAAATTCTCTATTATTATTATATTATAGTATATGTATGTGTTAAAAAACACATTTTTATTGCAAATTTTAATAAAAAGAAAAAATTGAATTTACAATGCAATTTCCGAGCTCACCCCTTGGTTAAAGTTCGCGATTTGTATTATAGATCAGCGATTGCCCACCTTTTTTCCTACGACCCAATTTAGAATTCATATTAATTTTGCGGCATACCCAATGCAATTAATATAAAAAAAATCATAGTTTGAATGTGAAATGTCAAATATTTTGCAGCATGGTTTACACTGCAGAATAACTGATGCAAAAAAAGCTCACTCCTAGTAGTGATATCGCTTATTGATTATCATCAATATTATGTAAACAATTTTAATATTTGGAAAACGCATTCACATGTTTAACTTTACGCGACCTAATTTTACCCCCTCATTTGGAAATCGCTGTTATAGATGGACATTTTGTGACGTGCTCAAATAGTAAATCCAACCAATTAAATTAATCAATATTTTAAAGAAACCTAATGCTCATTGATACGTAATTTGCTATCAGATAGTTTTCGCAAAATTTCTTCAAATCAAGATACATTTCTGTGGCCAAAAGTCATAGTGACTTAAGTGCTTTTAAGTCAAAAATGAGTTTTCAATAAAATTGACTTTTACATAGTTCAATCTTTAATTTCGCACTTACCGGATGTTCAATATGTTTTTTTTAGCGAATTACACATTAAAAACCCAATTGATTTGATAATTAAATTTTTTTTTTTTTTGTATTAATTTATTTCTCAGAAAAACCTTTAAAATCAATAAAATTTTTATATCACGTGTTATTTATGTAATTTGTAATCATTTACATATCATATACAATAGAGAAAAAAAATTATAATTTCAGTTCAACTTTTCTTCAAGACCGGTCGAAATATTAAAACTGCTCTACCGAAAACTTGCAATTTTCAAGATAAGCCACTATTACAAGTGACCACAGATTTATTTCTTATCCATAATCAATTATTACAAATAATCAATTTTTATAGATTTTTTTTAAAATTTGATCCATAATTTGTTATTAATGAACATCTTTATTATGTATGTACATAAATGATTGAAAATTACTTTAAAAACTATTTTTTTTTTATAATAAACACTAACAAGTAACAATAACTAAAGGCATAAGTATCTACCTATCTATCACTACCTCTATCACTACCTATCACTATAGATGTAAATGAGTAAGCAGGACATCCGGAGATAGATATATTAAAATCTTAGTTTTTGCAATTTATTATTTAATTCAAATTTCGTTCATTTTTTATGCACGAAATCTATAATTTTTGTTGTTATACCTAAATAAATGGAAATTATAACTCACAACAAGCGAGAAAACTTGTTTGAGTTTTTTTTTCGTTCTGAAATGTTAACGCTCCTATTAATATACAGTTAGGTTCAATATAATTATTATTTGATAGCGAATAAATATTCATATAAGCTATTCGGAGACTTTTTACTTAAAAAGAAAGGTGTTTTTTTTGTAATATTTTATGTGAAATAATTAATTTAAGTTATTGCATTTATGGAACTCGTTATTATACCTCTATTGGTCGCATAAAAAGATATTATGATGTGACTCTATTGTTGTTTTAAATTTAAATATTTAAATTAAATTGGCTACATTAGGTAGGTATATGCTAAATTATAAAAGGCCAAAAATGATAACGAGCTCGTTAAAATGGAAACCTCGTAAATACGAACCACAAAAATAAAAAAATATGTAATTCAACAAAAGTTAAACAATTTATATTAAATATTTTCGTAAAACTTTTGTTCATATTGAAACGGCCGTACTGTACCTATCAGAGTATACCTTTTGTCTTACTAAATATAAGTCATTGATATTTATACTGGATTTGAAAATTTAAAAAAAGAATACTTGTCAAACTGACCGGAGCTTAATATTTTGCAAGCACCTAATATTTTCTTATTTTTTTGCTAGATTTTTGCGATAGGCTGGTCCATACAGTCTCATAGCACACTGCGATACCACTCAACATACCAGAGAAAAACACTTCATGTTTCACCCAATCGGTCTTGAACCCGGGAGGTCCGCAAAGACTACATCTGGACCATTTGGTTGGTATTTTCTACTACATTACATTATTGAATTCGTTCCTGACCCCAACAATTTCTCAAATAATCTTTTATAATGCTTTAAAAATAATTTTTGCTTCACTGGACCATTCTTTTATGTATTATAGATAGCCCTTATCCCTTACCTTTCCAAATCCTTATAGTTACAAATTTAAAAATTAATCACAATTTTTTCAGGTATCCATTCGAACTTCGTCACCGTAACGGTACTCCTTGTTTTAGTCATCACTCATCACGTCCGCTCGTTTAAGTATAAAAATATAGGCTGTTAACCTACTCATACTAATACGTAAATTTGACGGTATCGTTTCTCGTCACTTCTCAGCCTAATATATTGCTTTTTTCCTTGTTCAAGGAGCCATGTTGTCGAAACTATTTTTCGCTAGCATTAAAAGGGTAGGTTCCTTTTCATCGTCTGACTACACGTTAAGTTGGAGGATGTTCTGAAAAGGGAATAAAAGCCTTTAAAATATAGTCTGGACGAAAGTTAGAAGTAAAATTGGCAAATTTAATTCTTTAGTTGTGTTATGTCAAAAAGACGATGAAACTGGATGACAATTTATTAATCACAAAATTTAAAATAAAAAATTATTAATGTTCACTTCTTCATTTTATCTATTTTTAAATTATTTCTCATTAATATACAAAAAATAATTAATACAAACTAAAAAAGTCTTTATCCTAGACCTAGAGACTAATCAATAACATATACAAACATGAATTCAGTTTTTGTTTAAAATATACATTCGTACATATACATTAAATAGGTACAATAATACTATTTGTCAACATTATCTACAAGTGCGCGTACAAGTTCTGTTGTAAATTTCTCCACAATTTCCAAGGCTTTTTGCTCTGGCAAATCTAATAATGAGGCGGTTATAAATGCACCAAATGCATTAAATTTGTCAGTTGCTTGATGCATTTTTGGCATTTTAAATGGATGTGTTGGTGCCTCATCTATGTGTAGAGTACGTTTCAGTGTGTTGATATTTCGCAAACTTATACTTGTGGTATTTGTAGAGCTATATTATTATAATATAAATGATTTTGTTAAATTACAAATTATTCTTAATTTATATTGGAAAACTTTTAAGTTTGTTTTGTTTAGTGGTGTTTGAGTGTTGCAGTTAATTTCAACATGCAAAAAATCTTATCTTTAAAAAATCACCTACCTAATGCAAAATAAATTTTTTAAATATTTTTATGTAACTATATACAATTATACATATATGTATTTGTATATATACATACTACTTATATATGCAATAACACGGTAGTGTGTATACATGGAGTTGAAACGATAAAATTTCATTTTATGACTCATCAGTTAGAATTAGAGTGATTATTGATTTCTCCGGGTTTTACAATCGTAAATTTTTCAAATGTATTGAACACCAAGTTCTTTACATATGTATTTATTTCGTAACTGTGTAATTTAGTACTTATTCATTCATTATTCATTTACTGCATTAATTAATTAACTGAAACAATAAACTAAATAAATATTTTTCTACTCTTAAAGCATTGTCTTTTGTATGGCTGTATCAATAATCAACATTTATACATTCTGAGCAAATATATGAATTGTCATGTGAATGTACACAAAACATTACGTTTGATATGTAGATATAATAAAATTAAAGCAATCTCTAATGAAATAGGTTGCCATTTTGATCACATAGTTGGATTAATTTTAAAAATAATCTAAAAAATATTTAAGAGTATCTTCTAAAAATATATTCTTTATTGTTATAATAGCCAATAAGATTACAATAATAAGTACGTAAAATAAATAAAGCATAAAGCACTCATATGACAGAAATGTGAGTAAGAAAACTTATTTGAAAAATTATTTTTCAAAATATTTATTATTTTTATTTGACATTACATACCTACATAGTTATTCTAATCTCGATATCTGTGCCAAAAATTAAAAAAAATGTTTAACTCAACATTGCGTTGAATTAGTGACTTAACATTTTGATATAAGAATAGGAGTTTGGGAAAAGCTCTAATATTAATTCATGTGGGTATGAGTTAATCCATCCACTATATTTTATAGTAAATGATGGTCGTTGCAATTGTGTTCATTCAATAACGTTACCGATGATTGAATCGTTTTTATCTTAGTTTTCGTGATATTTTGGACAAGAAATTAGCCTCACATTTACCTTCTTTTAATAATTAATCTTGCTTATAGTATTTTATACTACGTACAATACATACATTATACAAACAATAATTGAGCCGTTTATTTTGAAAGTGACTTAAGTCCACTTATATATAAATTGAAATATTTAAGAGATTGCGTTTCAATAAAATTAAAAATATACGTATAGGATATTAGTATCCATACTGTTTAAGTGTATCTAAGAGAGTTAAATTTACAATTTCTATTAAAATAATAGAAATTATTAAGTGAATTTGTGGTAATGGAGTTAAGCCACTTTCAAAATTAACAATTAGATTTGTTATAAAATTTGAAAGAGCTCAAGTCCATTCGACATAGAGTAACTCGCCCTAATAAGGCCCACCATTTGGTAAATTCATTATAAAAACGAAATTAGTAGGAATTTTAACAAAAGTT
>JANSTT010001641.1:0-34146 GCA_026745375.1 Platyura marginata
GTAGACCGAAGACAAGACTAAATAGGGTTTGTATATTCCACAGTCTATGAACTAATGAATAAAACATTACACCCTAAGAAATAAGGGCGAAAGAACGTCACTTTGAGTTATGGTTTGATATAAAAAATATGTATATAACCTGCCACACAAAATCACTTTGATTTCATCGTTGGAAAATTTGCTTGGGAAAAGGTTTTCCCATAGTATGAAATTTTTAAGATGAAAACGTGTAAATGTTGCTTGAAATTAACACATTTATATTTTTTTCAGCCACATAAAACATCTCAGGTTTTCCCTTGTTTTTTTCTCGTTTTGTTTATTCTATTCTACATATATCCAATCAAACGGTAAAAATAATCTGATAGTGAAATACATTTATCATGTTTCACTTGATTGACATAAAAAAAGCATTTAAATGTTTAAATTTTAAAGATACTTTGGGGACAAATCGAATTTGAAATAATCAATTTTATATCTAATATGATACCAATGCTACAAATATATAAATACATACATACAATCAAACATATTATGGAGCTACATAATGCTATGATGTAGTTATGTACCTATGTATGTATTTTATTTTTTGTTTCGATTTTGAAAAAGCTTTGTGGGTTGATAAGGCACTAATGGCTTTATTATAGGGAAACGGCAATAATCAGCAGTTTTTTCTATCCTCTATATGGGAAATATATATATAAACCAACAGAATAGGAAATTTGAATTTTCTGTTGAAGTTAAATATTTATTGAACACATGCACTTACTTGATGAAATGTTTCTCTTTTAGATCGAAGCAAAAATACTGCATACATACATTTGTACATACAATATGTACATGCATATAGAATATAGATTAGGTATGTAGTATATCTGATTATCTCTTTAATATGAACATCTAAAAATACATCTTGAAAATTGAGAAATAGAAGTTATGAATCGCCATTGTACCCCATATTCAGGGCTGAAAATGGCCGCCGTTGTTTGTCTTAAAAGAGAGTCCTGGACAAGTTGTGCAGAGGCAGGAGAACATTTTTATTGGATGAATTAAATACTCTTCACAAAATACAAAATGATTCTGTGTAGCCAAAGTTTCAAACATATGGTTATGATTAGAATTAAAAATATTAGAGCTTAAAAATTTTGTCAGTACTCTAGTAAATAGTCAATCTATGCTTTATATAGATATTCTTGTCTTGGAAACCTAGAAATTTATAAATTATTATAATAATTCATCACAACAGTTCAAAATTGGTTGAAATTGAATTATAACAAAAACAATGAAAAAAATATTGGGGCATGAACACAAAATATTTAATGAGACGCCTTTGTTATATAATTCGAAAGAAATAATCTCTGTTGACAGTTTAAGAGAGTCGGTTTTCCTCGTAAGGCATCGTTGCAGGGCTGAAAATGGGGAATTTTCATACCCCTATACTGCTACACTCGACGTTGTTTGCGTATATTATTTCATGGTAGATATACGGTATACAGTCTCCTTGGATTATGTTCTCTAAGGACCCACCATACTAAATTACTATAAAATAGACATTTTCACACAATTCTTATATGAAATTAAAAATGGGTGGGGCAACGGTACTTTAGTGTGGCAACCGTAAGTAGACTGTTTTTAACATTTATACAAGATTAATTGGTAAAAAGTTGAAGTTGATCAGATAATTATTTTTATATAAAAAAAATTATTTTTAAACCCTTTACAAAATGACGTCAGCCCTTCGTTACTATGGTGCTTCGAAAACCAAATTTTGCTACATTTTATGTTTTGTATTTGTTCATTTTCAAGTACAAAAGAATATTATTAGGTATTATACTTTTATTTCCGCACCTATTATTTTTCACAACAAGGTTGGTATGAAAAAAAATAGGTGTAAAGCATATTAAATCCAAATTAAATAATTTCTCCTATTTTTTTGGGATCGATATTTTTTTATATTTTTAAACGCTAATATTTTCAGAAAATATTGAAAGGACAGTTGCAGGATTTAAAGATATTTACCTCTTTACACACAATGTAATATTATTGTAGCTACTTAATTTCATCCATTCTTCTTTTCAAAATTCTATAACAATCTTGTCATTAATAGATAATAACACATCTTCTGTGTCCCAATTTATGAATTAATTGCAACCATTGAAGCAAATAATAAGCTTTTCTTTAAGGCTTCTTCCAACTCAATATAAATTACAAAATATTACTAAGCCTTCTTTGATATTATTAATTATTCATTAAACCTCTATTTACAAGTTAATTAAAAATTTAATGATCAAAAAGAATTATTATGGTAACCAATCAAGTGTAATTAAAAGAAATTGATCTGCCACGTTTGGCGTTTATAAATACCATATATTGATAATGATGTTGAAATACAATTGATATACAGCCAATATAGATTAATAGAAAATGTTATTGACAAGAAAACAAAAATGTATTAATGAAAAAATAATGTTTCTTTTTTTTTAGTTATTTCAAAAAATAGTAATTTCAGTATAAGAAGTACCTACTTCGAAGGGGGAAATTCTCTTGGCGATATAACAATACTTTTTCAACATATTTTGTTTACAAATTTTTAATTACATATACATACATATGTATATACTAATATTATTTATATATCATTTAATATGAAAAAATATTGAAAAAATCAACAAATTAAGAGCAATTCGGCAAAAATTTTCATTGGTTTTCTCCAAATCGAATATTTTCTTTAAATCTGGTAAGCTGAAAGTGGTAAAGTTTAAAAATATTTTAGAAATGAATTTTTATTAATTGATTGCCGAAATTTTATGATTTAATTGAATTAATTATTATTAGATTATTAACTATTATTAAAGTTTCACTTTCACGCTGTAATTAAAATCCAATTTTTTTGTTTGTATACAATTACTAATTCTTTTTGACGAAATGGGTCCATTATTACTTTGCATCCGTGGTAAAAATCGGCACTAGTAGTGTTTTCTTTTTTTTTCAAAATCCTATGTTGTAACTGTTTGCAAAACCTTTTTTAACAAATGATATTTAGCTCACAACAACGTGGGGTATAAATTTTTGCCTGAAATTCTTACTTTAATACACATAACTCCTTAATTATCGAAATTATTTTAATCTTATTTTAAGTATAATTTTATTTTAGGTCTTTTTTTATCTTATAAATTTTTTCTTTCAGTTTTCTAACAAAATATCGAGAAAATCATTAATATATGCAACTCAAAACTAGATATTCTGCAAGTCTAATTTTCCATATAAAAATAGAAATAGATAGGTATATATATTTATTTTGTTAGAAAACCGAAAAAAATTTATACGCCAAAAAAATTGAAATAAAATCTTATTTGAAATAAGATTATCATTATTAAAATATTTCAATAATAAAGGGGGTTATGTGGATTATAGTAAGAATTTCAGAGGCACTTTGCATAGGAAAAAATAAAACTCACGCTACGTGATCTTAGAAAATGCAAATAAAAATAAAGAAGGACAAGGAGAACGGAACGGAAATCCTGACACCTAGTTACTAAACAACAGGGAACAGAATAATCAAATTTAATGTCGAAATACTCCAGTCGTTTTAGTTAAAAAATTATAAAATAAAAAAATCATATCACTTTTTATAAATGTACATACATATGTATATGGTACGTATTGTACTAGAATTATAAGTGTCCCTCTAAGACCAATCTAATCTAGCAAGTATTTTATCAAAAACTTAGGCTAAATAATTAAAACATTCTTTTAGTTTTCATAAGTACCTACATACATATGTATGTACGAATAGAAACATACAAATAGTTACCCCTTCACTTCATACCTTCTCTAAAAAAAAAAAAAACTTGTAGACATACAAACATTTTAATTAATTATAATCATTTTGTATGAATAAGATGAACGAAGACTCCTTGAACTTTTAAAAGTTAAAATTAATTAGTTTCTTTTACACAGTAGGTAGAGGTAGGTATAGTTAGATGCCGACAAGTATACTTTCGTATATAGGAGAAAATATATTTCAATAAAGACTCAGTCCATCAACAACAACAACAAAAACCAAGGAAAGAAAAGACGATCACAAAAAACTATTAAAAGTCAACTGTATATAGGTACTTGTACATACATAGGCAATTTCAATTATATAGTACATTGTATGAATAAATATGTAATTTAAAAACAATTTGTTCCAAAATATTTTAAAAAAAAGTTTATGTCTCAAAAAGTTTGTTGACTTTTTACCTGGTCCTATCAAATAACGGAGGAAATTTAATATACTCTTGAAGTGTATTGAAGTGATAAATTACATTAGACAAATTTTACCATAGACAGCTTTGTAAATTTATCAAACAAAGTCAAAACATTGCTATGCCATGTATCTAAAGCTCGACTAAGAAATATACATAAGAGGGAAAACTCCTCTATAAACCGAAAATCACACACTTAATATGCATTTCCCTTTTCGACGAGAAACACTTTGTTAAAATGCACTTGCACAACATTTTACAAACACTTTGTTTCAACGACATCCTCAGTAATATATCTTCGTTTGTGTGGTCTATATCCTTTACCCCGTTCCCAACCCATACCATATCAGGTAATGGATTTTCTTTTGGGGTTTTACAGTTCATAGAAAATTTACTTTGAAAGAATACTTAAGATAGGTTATATATATATATATATACCAATACGGTATATAATATGAAGTGTGTACTTTATATAGGAAAAATATACATATTATGTACAAATGTACGACTATGTATTTAAATTGTATATTTTTAGGTATATTTTTATCTTTTACTTTATATGTAGGTACCATGTATCACATGGACATTGGACACGGTCAAATATAAACCCAATAAAACATTTCTATATGAATGCAAATTGTATAAAAAAAATATTCAACACACTATTCAAATATTCAAATTCTTGTTGACACATATTTTCAAGTATTCGCCAAATTTTGTAAAGAATATGCTGTCATTTTCTGTTAAAGTGGCGACAAAAATAATTTTTTTTAGTGAAAGAAAATATAATTTTCCGGTTATTTTTCCACCAATTTGCCAACATACATATAGATATAAAGGTAGAGGATATTGCATACATTTAAATTATAACTTAAGTTTTGGCAATAGGCTACACCCACGTTTCAAGGCAAGCTCTTAGTTGGATATGATGAATATTGTTAAAGAAGCCCGATGTATGGATCGAATTTTTTCGTTGCAGTTCGAATTAACACTAATTACAAATTCTTAATAAAATGGTCAAGTTTTTGATCGCATTACCCATTACGTATTAAAGTCAGTTTCGCGAAATTATCTCCTAAAATTGGTCCATATTTAAACCCAACAAAGAATTTCAGTCAATAGAACAATAATTGATGATATGAAAATAGTCTCTTCCACCTAAGGTAGATTTAAATTGTAAAAAAAGAAATGTTTACAGATTCCTAAGCACTGAGAATGTAAAAATCTTACACATGTCGGGAATAGGTATACTAATCACAGTCATGTCAAAGTCAGTGTGTTACGCATATTTTTGACTTAAAATTGTTTACAAATTATAGCGATATTTCAAAGTGAGAAAGTTAATATGAAAATTTGGTTAATATTAAATAGAACATTCCAAGGATAATAAATTAAGCGGTGAAAATTCTAAACAGCATTTATCATTTCGTCGGCATTCAATACACAAAATATCTCTCCCGATAAATATAAGGTTTAAACCATTCACATAATCCGTAGGTATACGGTAACACTTATATGTATAAAAATGTGTTTGAGGCTTTTTGTCACGTGTTCGCCTCATTGCTCCACGTATAATGTTAACCACTCAAATTGAACCCCTATATATGAGATTTAAAATAGGGGATATTTCCAGGACATAAAACATTTTGTGTATATTTGGTGTCATTTATTTTACAATTTAAAACGACATTTGTAAAGCATATGCAGTAAAAAAGAAAATAACCAACGACCTCTGTATATATACATATATAAATATACCCACTTTACCTACTACTATATTAGAAATGAGGAATGGGAGAGGAGGGACGGGGTGGGGTCGATGGGGGTTTTACTTCCATTTCTTACCTTGGCTTTATTCTCATTGATGTTCGCACAACCCTTTTTAACTTTTGTATATAGTAATTTACAGTGGTTTATTTCCGATTTGCCACTTTGTTGAGTATGTTTGCACATGTATGAAAGGATTGTTGGTTTATGTTTTTATATGTGATTTGCCGTGCAAAAAAGCTGTTTGGTGACGGTTTTTCACTAATAAAATTGTACGGTAATAATTTATGCTAGCACTGCATTACATTACCATTTTGCATGATGGCTTTTTTTCTGTACAAATGCATTACGAATTCTTATAATAATGATTGTTATGTGACTGTAAAAATAAATGGAATAAATGTCGAGAATAATGACAATCAATATGGAAAATTAATTAAGGTAATTAAATTGTTCTGTTATAAATAAGAACATATATGTACTTTATGTATACGTATACATTAGAATAGAGATAAAAAAATAATAATTAACTAAAAAAAAATTGTTATACATAATTCTAATCTAATATGTAAAATAATATGTATAATACATAATTATTATTCAATGTAAATTTAAAGCCTTGTTTATAATACGTACATCGTACACATATTTATGTATATAGTTATATAAAATACCACATTATTACTGAAACAATTGTCATAAAACAAAACATGTTACTTTCGGTCTTTATATGTGATGTGGCATTCTAGGCATGTACAATATCTAGGATGAGAAATAAATAACAACTTTCCATCACATTCAAAATACGGGTGCCTATTATGAGTGCACATTAAGGAGGTGGCTTTTTAGTACGACATTTATGAAATATTACATGTCATGCGACGAGAGTTTGCCACAGACACAATTGTCTCTTAATTAATATTTATAATACACTTTCTGTTGAAGTAAAAAAAAAACTATATTATTAATAAAAATAAGAAGTTAATGATGTTTCCGTGCGAACACTCTAATTTTACCTACAACTTTCTATTATTCATATTCAAAAACTTCTCTGAAAAAGACGTTTTATATAATTATATTGTAATTTTAACCCATCCGGGATGCAAATTATAATTTTTCATAAGGTATTAGTGCCAGCTAAGAAAAGAAAATACGGAAAGTGGACATAAGTTCACAGACGAATTAAGAACAGTGAGAAATTACATCTCACAGTTCATGAATAACTACAGGGACGAAAATTGAAATTTTTATTATTTTAGAAATTTCTAGTAATTTTGGTCAAATTAGAGGCTTTTGGCGGTTTTTCAAAAAATTAAGAAACAATTTTAAAACATTTTTTTAACTACATATGTATTTTAAAATTTGTTTAAATTCTTAATAATTTTTCATGATTCATCAATAAATTGTAAAAAGGGTAAATCTTTTCAGAACAATTTAAAAAGGTGCAAAATTTTTAAAATCATAAAATTTGTATGTAAGACCAAATATCAAAAAACACAATTTTTTGTCCTTTAAAAAAACTAAAACAAGAAATGTTTCATTCACGGCTCTGAATGACCTTCACTGGTATTTCATGATTAATTTTTATTAATTTATTCTTGAACGTTGAAGTTAGGGTTAAAATTATATGATTCACGTTTCTTAAAATATGAAATGAATCGGATTTCAATCCGAACAGAAAGAGAGCCATTCTATTCATATTAGAAAACTTTGAAAGGTAAAAGAAAAATTTAAAAAAAAAATTATATTTCTGTGCCCGATGTCAAAAGGTGAAAATACTTCTCACTAATTTCAACTATTTTATAGATACAAATTTAATTATATTATCAACTAAGGTATTCAGTTAATGGCCTATCTCATATCAGGTACCTATCCCATATTAGGGACCTTTCCCTTACTTTTTTTCAATTTTTCACCTATAAACAAAATTCAACGCACATCCTCAAGACAAATTGTGCGGCAATGGTATCAACAGAATTTTCCCGATTCTACCAGTGAACCGCCTAATTTTCCGGATCTAAATCCACTTGACTTCTCTATATTTAGGGTTATATGTTAAGAAACATTTGATTTTAGTGGAGTTCAACGCTTGTATTCGTTTGGATATAATAATTTTTCATATGGAAGGAAATATTTTACCAGCTTACTTCATTAAATTAATAGCGTTTGATATGTAGCTATATCTTATACTCAAAATTGGATTCCAAAATAATGATGGAGCAAATATTATTGATCACACTCTGTCGTATTCATGGAATATTATTCCCTAAAGAAAATATATTAATTTATCCACTTATCATTATATTTTCCTTGTTTTTATTGTTTTTTTAGAAGTTGCTGATATTTGCTCCATCTTCCTTTTTCAAATTATTTCTTTATTTAAAAAAAAAAAAATTAATAAACAAAACTATTTAAAAAAATGTTACTTTCGTGTATTTTTTTAAAAATTACTAATTATATAATTAATAATAAAAATAAATTCAAGACAGGAAGACAAATGAATAAAGACATTATATACTTACATGACGATTGTAAAGTAATAAAAATCTGTAAAAGAAATAAAAACATTATTAATTCGTATGTTAAATGTAAATACTAATAATCATTTTTTTTAATTAATGAAAAATAATAATACTGTACTGCATATTATCTGATCAGCTGATTCTATTTATTGTATTATGTAAATAAGCGAGTAAATAAGTCCTAAGAGAACAACTTTGAATGGAATATACAGGAATAGGAAATACTGTTGATTAACTTATGTAAAAATATGACTATATGTATGAATGTATGTATGTATTGTATGTATACACTAATAAACCTATAATCGCACAAACTGATATACCTTTGTATTTCATGGTTAACCAAAGTGCAAGCGATGCCCATCATTACTTTTGATTCTATCAAAGAGATTTATGAATTTTCATTTTATATAAATTTTGTATCGTTACTTATAGCAATCAATCATAGAGGTATTTAGACTATCTAAAGGTTAAATAAAGCTTTTGCCTTTTTGTATGTTTATTATTTTTTTTTTTTGGAAAATATTTCATTTAGTGATAGAAAACACATTTTATAAAATTACTTATTTTAATGGAGGGAGTATGAATGAGTTGTATAACGCCAAAAAAAAAAATAAACAAATTATGCTTAGGTATTTGGTGGTAATTATTTCACATTCTCAATGGAAATACCTCATATATTTATTTAGTAGGTAAGTACCTACCTGTCTAATTACATATTTCCTTTTCATATTTTCTAAATTATTTCTATGCTGAAACAAATTAAATTTTCAAAAAATATTTCTGGAAGTTAGGTATCATGGATATAATGTATTATGTATATATAGTAGAAAGAAGTGACCAAGTTAAGAAAATTAAAAAACCGAAAAATTGTGTTAGTATTTAAAATACATATAATTTTTAGCATCCCTAAAATATATCTGATTCAAAACAAGCATAACTTTAGAATAATCAGTATATGTAGACCAATTATCTGTAGGAAATTTTCTATCGCATGAACTAGGATAATTCATTGACCCATTGACCCAAAAATAACAAAATGGCGGAACTTTTTTGATAAATTCAAAGTGCTTTTTTCTTTTTTTAAAACTTTTTGTTCGATTAAAAGAGTGATCATAAATAAAGTATAGATACATACATATCCAGGTATATGTTAATAGAATTTTGACGCATTTAAATTTTTATCGAATTAATATTTTATATATGTACATATATATTGAGTTAATCTCTACAAATGACATAGGAATGACATATTATTACTATTGTCATACATAGGAATGAGTTTTAGCATATTTATTGGGCTATTGGACAATAATTATAACACGTTGGAAAACCTATTTAAATATTCATCAACAACTTGTATTGGTTTTAAAAAAACGTGTGGTCAACATAACGAAAAAGCAATAATAATTAAAATGTCATTCAACAATAATTAACATTTATGCATGAAGTTTTAAATTGTATTATGACGATTTACTTAAATATTTACATATGTACGAGTACATACATACATACATACATATGTATTTTATTTATTTGCTCTTTGATAAAATTAGATGGCATTTATGTGCGACATGGGCATCATAATAATGAAATATACACAAGCAATATGTATTATTATACAGGGAACATAAATATAACAGATTGTTCGTTGATGAATTTTCGGTACCTATATGTATCCTTAGTAATGGACTTCATGGAAGATTACAATGAATAAGGATAAACAATAGGATCCGAAATTTAAATAAAACTCACATTTAACTATGTATATGAAAAAGAATCAATCATGTCGGTGTTAATAAAGATAATAAATGCCAAGCAGCAACAGAATAATATACCTCGGGAGGCGAAAGCTTTCTTTACTTCAAAAATTCAAAAACCATTACGTTAAATCTGTAAAGATAAATTTTTGGTTTATCTTTCCAATACGGTATACAGTCTCTATATATATTTGCTTAGCCGAAAAATAATGGTGTCATGGTCTGAAAAGGTATGCGGCATCCACTAAACGGTGCGAAAAAATAACAAAAATTAATGAGGTGGTTTAAGTGAAGGGTGACTAGGCGACAACGATATATTCGCTGTCTTAAGTAGGTAAAAATAAAATTATCGTAAGGAAGGGGACACAGATTATAGAAACAATCCCTATACTAAATCCACCAACAGTTATTGGTTTGCTTCGTCGTATATACGGTATTATCATGAAGAAAAATGTTTTTCTGCAAAACATTCTGGTCTGGAATTTAATGTTAAGACAATAGCTTATTTAGGATTAAATAAAAGAATATTTGAAAATAAAAAAATATATATTTCATCTAGTGAAAAATGGGAAGTATTTAATAGACTTCCGAGTCTGTAAAAATTAAATTCACATTCATCCTCTTATATACATATTTATTATGTACGTACCTATTTTATATAAATATAAGAAAGTATTAATACTTATGAAAAATTCAAAGGGGATGTTACAGAAAAAAAACAATGGCGGATCATGTAAAAAATAACTGGTTACTATGAAGACTTCGTAATTAGTATTTGTTTCAGGGTTCGAAGTTTATATATCAAATGATATATATCCGATATATATCATGATCATGATATATATCGTAATATTTATAATATTTATAAATAAATATCGTGATATATATTACTTTTTTTATAAATTTTTATAAATTCTGGTCGCATAGTAAGAGATAATGACAGATGGAGTATTTCGGTACAAAACTGAATAATGTTGGCATATTCCAGAAATATTCAGTTTTTTTTTTGTAATAGGGATTTACCGAAACTTCTCTCATATGCCAATTTTTTCTTTTCCCATATTCGTGAGGTTGAATAATTTGACATTTATGTACTTATAATTCAAATATAGAATGCCGGATTATTAATATAATTAATTTTTAAATAGAACCAAACAAATATTATATTATATATTACCGATTAGAATCGTTTCAAAACTCTCGCACTAATCCATTGAAAGAGAAAAATAAATACATTTATAAGTTTTGCGTGTAAATACACCAATCCATTACGGTTTGAGCTGTCATTATCTCTCACTAGGTACAAATTATTTGAAATACATATCGTAGGTGGGTACATGGATGGATTGGTTGATAGAAAAAAAAATTATAAGAAGGAAAATAAACTTTCCGCCCAGTTAATTTGCTTAGCATACAATCATACATCTAATGTCTACATATCCAGTCAGAGCCTAGCAGAAGTTTAGTATGGTTTGGAAGGTTAAGTATTCGCCTAAACAATGACTTCTGGATTTTGGAATTTCTATTATCTAATTTAAAACTTCTTAGATGTTCATATGCAATTATTTATATGTAATTATGTATGCATTAAAGGACTATTCTAATAGTTAAAAAGACTGCTCAGATTAATTATACCAAACAGATTAAGTATTGAACAAATCTCGACTTTTGTCCCTACATTGCCAAATTAAAAAAAAACACAAAAATAATTGAGTTACATTAACAGTATCAGGAAATAAATGTATAAAATTTATCAAACGGGAATCATTGGCTTAATAAATTTTCTTATCCGTAAATGTTTTGCAATAAAAACGGACTAATAAGCAATACCAAAAATAAAAATATTTATCACTTAACCACCCCAATAACTATACATATGAAAAATACAGGGTGATACAACTTCAGTTCCGAACTTTTTTTTAAAAAAAAAACATACATTTAATTAATTATGAAAAATAATATCAATTAAATGGTCGTCTCTGGACCTTTTGCAAAAGCCGATCCTTTCGAGGTAATTTTCGATGTCTATTTCTGGCGGTATCTTGGCAAATATTGGTTTCACTTGGCGAATATTGGTATTTAGATACCCCAACGTTTAGGGTTTGTCGGCATACACGACTCTTAGCGTAACTCCCCAAAACAAATTCTTCCCATAAATCTCAGTACATAGTTCGTATAGAATTTTTATTTTTGTACAACAATTGAATAATTTTAAAACGTAGAACGGTGGTTAAGCGATTTATTTCGTAAATGCGTTTTTGCAAACTAACATCTGACACTTTGAACACATATGATTATTGACAGCTATCTGATTTATAGAGCCGCTAACATAGAAAACTCGAATTGGATCACCCTGTATATACATTGTGGAAATATAATCATTAAATTTTGCTTTGATCTGAAATTATTCCAAAGTCATAGATGAGTTGTTTTTGTGAAATTTGTGTAGTGAATGAAAAGCCAGTAATTAAAAATGGCAAACATAAAAGTCATTTGGAAAATTTAATAAGTATAGAGACATTTTCACATCATACATCATGTTTACTGCCATGGAATATTAGATATTCCATGGTAGTAAACATACAAAAGAACACTGTGTGGTATTAAAACTAGTCAATGGATATTAAAGAAGGTAATATCTCAACATAATTAACAGTGTTCTTTTGAAATGAATAGTCTCTTTCTTTGGTCATTTAATTAGTTAAATGTATATTCATAGCATACATACATAGCATGTTAAAAAGGATACTAAAATTTGATTATCTAAAATAGCATAATAAATATTTGAATAGCCATATGAAGAGTTGTACTATATGTATTTAGATTAAGTAGTTAGTTGTATTAATACTACATAATTATGTATGTCTGTTATACCTATATAATATACAGATATAGAACAAAACCAAAAGTTCATTAAGTATAAAGAAACCAACCAAGTGGCTCAGTCCATTAAAGTCGTTGCCTGTCGATTGAGAGGTCCTGGGTTTAAACCTAACTCGGCCAAAAATAAGAAATTTGATAAATGAATTAAACAAAGGGCAGGTGATTCAAATTCCAATTGAAACTGTAGATGCAGGTATCAATTTTTGTAGAAAGGATTTTTAAATCAAATGAGCGTCAAATGGTTGTGGTATATGAATACTAAACGGATAAACTAAAATTATATCAATTACATTATATATGTACATATATACCTACTTAGATCTATTAATTTTTATTAACTTTTGTTTTAGACCTTTAGAGATATATCTATATATATTTAAAGAAGTTCATTATATAATGTAATTTAATATTTTATTTCTGAATGATCATGACGATGACACACAATTATAATTATAATTTCAACAATTACACTTTCATAAAATTAAATTAAATCCAACCAACGAAAAAGTATTTTAAACTGTAATCTTTGGGATTACTTAAATTAAACTTTTACTAACTAATTCATTAAAATTGATTACGAACAATATCTTTAAATTATTCTTTGCGACTTAAACAAATAAAGAGGTACGGGATACGTGGGTTTCCAGAAAATATAAAGTTTTATTTATGGTGAACGCTATCTATTGCTTTATTAAAACAATAAACCATTTTCCCAAGAAAAGAAGTTATGTGGTTGGTCTAATATTGCAGTTCACAAATCATTTTAAATGAAATTTTTATATTCTGTGACCAAAAATATAAAGTACTTTGAAAAGGTTGTTATAAGTAATAATAATTTCACCATTGAATTGAGAAGCATTAATAAATGAATTAATAAACATTTTCAATTTCACAATATATTTATTAATAGATGTAAAAATAATAATTCTATCTACATACATAAATAATATTCTTTTGAATTTATAGATACGTTCCATATAATACTGGGCACAATATGTCAGAATCAGTCAAAAAGGATACCATGGAAAAAACAACGCAACAATACATTCTGCACTTTCGAATAGTAATAGATATTTAAAACTATTTGGACTTTACAAAAATAAAATTTGAAAACCCCCATATGCTTAAATATAGCAAGATTAATGTAAGTATTTTTTTGGCATAAGTTCAGTCATACTAATTTTGTGTTCCAAACAAATACAACTTGTGCTTAAAAATATCTGCACAAATTACAAAATTTCCATATGCATAGATTGTGGCCAATGGGTTGTTACTACGGTTTTCCGCCGAAAAAAAAACTGCCTAGACGTTGTATTAAAATAGTACGCCCACTGAGCGTTAAATTCGTTGTAAAGGAACAACAAATTTTAATATGACCCCTAGGCGTTTTTTTTTCTCAAGAGAATACGGTAGCAGGATTAAACTAGCAATCAAGTCATGCTCATACATAACATATTGCATACATTAAGAAAACTCGTAAATTAATTCCATTTATTTGTTGTGTCGAAAATGTTTCAATAAAACGCACACATGAAATCACAATAAATCAAAATAACGTTTATGGCAGCCATTTTTTTCTTAATTTGCTCTATAAGCGTTCTAATAAAGTTAAATTAAAACAAATAACCCAAGTGAAATGGTGCAAACTTTTTTATTATAATCCATTATATAAATAAATCGTTTAAACTTATTATCATCAACGGTATTACACAATGCTATTTAAGTATTATTTCAAACAATGCAACAACTGAAGCGCGCATTTAAAACACATATTATGGATATCTTATGTATCCATACAAAACCACAAATTCGCCTATTAATTTATTGAACATAAGTAATATCAATAAATGTCTTTTAAAACTATATTTTAATAACGATATGCAAGCAACTATTGTACAAAAACGAACATAAATTTATTTGCTTCACACAAAACTTAACGCAAAACTGTCTGTTATGTTCCTTTTGTAAACCCCCTACCGTTAAAGCTTTAAGCGTTCGCCCGGAATAATCTCAAAGTTTATACGATGGTTTTCAAAGAATACATATGCTCGAGAAGAGAAACTTTTTGGTCACTTTTTTATGTAATTTGCGGGTTTTTGAAGTATGATTATCATGTAAAATATTGTTGATTAAATGGGCCTTATAAAAACAATTCTTTTTGTAACATTAAATTTTATGACACATTTTTGGGGGGATGTTTATTTTGGTTTTAATTGGGTAGAATAATTATGAAAGACTTAACTATAGCTACACTGTACTTACTGTACAAGATTCATTTTTTGTATTATATATTATATATTAGATACATTAGATATGCGTATAATCGTATCAACAAATTTCGGCTTTAATTATCTAATAATTAAGGTAAGAGGAAGCGTATATAATTATCTCAGCTATAACGAAGATTAGAAATAGTTGTGGTAATAAGTTCAAAGGTAAACTAAATGTTTCGAAACATTGTTTTATTGCTACATAATACATCTTATGTCTAAGTATTTGAAAGTTGAAAACTTTCTGTACCTGTCACATATTAGAAAGAAGTTTGGTAGTTGTCATACTTCCTATAAAAATATGAACGGTAAATTATTACTCTATTAAGCTATCATTTTTTTAAGCTAAATATGTACCTGTAAACCTGTAAATTAATTATCCCTACATTATAACAATATTTAATTAAATTTACTCCACTCTACCTATTGTTGCTCTTACAGATGTACTTTCAAGAAAGATCTCTGAACTATGTGCAGAATTGTGCACCATTATATTACCATTCCGTCTCCATCACGCTTTCCAAAGATTAGAATTTTGGAGAAGGGTAGGGTTAGGAACGTTCCTAAGATAAGGTTCCGTTGACGAATAAGAAAAAGCTGTAAGTAGCAGTTTTGTGCACATCTTCCTTCACACTAACTTTTTTTCCAAACAAAATATATCATCTCATTATCCTTCCGATAGGTGAACGTTTTTATTTAATATGTATAAGAACTTTACAACCAATTTCTTCTTTAAGTCACCTTGTTCATAGAAATTTTTTAAACGTTGATTCCATTTTATGTCATTTGATTTGCATCTTTTAGAATAAAACTAAATTAAAATAAATTATTTTGCAGAAAAGATTGGACGATGACAATTCACAACTAGAAACATTTTTGATCAAGTGAGGATTCGTAATTTTTTTTTTGGCGTCATCTTTTTTTTAAGAATATGAATTAATAAATATTTTGTATGTATGTATGTATAGTATATTTAAAACATAAAAAAAGAAATGTTATTTGTATTGTTAAAATAATATTGAATGAAATATTTAAGAAAATTTGTAATTTATTGACTATGCATGTAATATAATTATATAAATAATTAAATAATTCGATAAACAATTTAGTATTTCTATTTACAAGATTAAAAGATTCAATTCCTACATTGCTGAAAGGCTGCAAGTGTTGGACAAGAAGATGTACGTTCGCTTTGACAATCATAAAAAGAACACAATAGAAAAAATGCGTTCACATTTATGTTAGTACTGTACGTACAGTGCACATTATGTGCAGAGATATACAAAAATTAAAGTGGTCTTTCATTTATAGTCAGTATAATAGGCAAGACTAAATACTTCATGACTGAGTGGCGTTTTTTCGAATAGACAACTTTACCGTACAGAAACAGTTTTAGTTATTAAAGATGTACATAGTTAATTATGAACGAGTGTTTTACAATGCATTTATTTTTAAGCTTTAAATAATTTTAAAAATGAATCACTGAATTATCCTCTTCAAGTCAAACACCTACATACCTCTTTTTGATGTAAATATTTTGACTATCATTTTAACATTGATCGACATTATATAACTAAATAAATGGCCTATTATTCAACTTTAGCAATTAGTTTATCATTAGTCCGTCAATAACTACAGAATATTATGCAGATTACTTAAAAAGTCATGAATTATGTAAAATAGAATAATATGTATTTTATGTTTTTAAAAGATATAGGCAAACACATAGACATTTCGTGCTCTATATAGCAATACGATCAAAAATGTAAATGAACGGCGCGGCGCGCGTACCAAAAAACAATTAAACAGCAATAAAATATTAAATAAAATTTCATATTAGGTATGTATGAATTAAATGTATGTAGGTACCTATGTATATGAACATTCACATTAAAATTTATTTTTAGTTTTTTGTAAAACCCTGCTAAAGCTATAACATTAATTTCTATACTGCAAGCGAGCTTAAACCATTCATTTTATTATATCGCCATGAGTTTTCAGCAGAATTTAGTGAAATGGACGTTTTTCCCCTTTTTCTTTTTTTGTTTTTTTTTTTTTAGTATTAAAGCGAAAAAAATAAATTATGCTTAGAGCAGTTTTAATGGCCTATTTCAATTAAAATTAAATATCCATATAATAAAATGTTAGATAACTTCATATTTAAGAGAAGTTTATTGGTTCACCGTGTGTGAAATATAATTGTTCTTTAGACCATAAATTTCTCTTAAAATTCCATTTTGAAACTAGTTACCCAAGCGTTCTGAAGAAAATAAATTACCATGTTAAGAATAAGCAATTAATTAAATAGATTTAAGTCTAAATTCTATGAGCAAACCGAATTCATGTAATTAATCTGAAACAAATGAGAATAATATTTTGACAAATTAATGTCTAAATAACATTAATTCTAAAACCTTTTTGCTTGTGCTAAGCAACTTTTAAAGAGAAATGAAAATTTGTGATTTATGTAAATTGATGGTATTTGGGTTAACTATATTAACCGAAAAACAAAATGAAAGTTAAGACATTGTACAAAGAAACTGGAGACATAATCGAACGATTATACAGCTCAAACCAGCATTATTTATGAAAGCTTGATTAAACAATGAACAGCTTAATTCAATCGTAATACAATACTTAATACACGAAACATGCTAATAAAGCAAATCATATGGAAAAAATGGTAGACATTAAATAGAAGAAATGCCTTATTTGGAAGTAGTATGTTCTAACCCTCGATTTTTTTAAGCCTCTACGTTATGTAAAAGATCCCTTTTGGTTAAATTTAATGCGAAATTAATTATTTGCAATAATTTCTAGTAAAAACAAGAAATAGTATTTTAATTATAAATATACAAAACCCATATCCCAAGTTAAAACATCTAAATACTAGGTCGCAGGATATACATTTACAATAAACCATCAAAATCAATCTCAATTAAGAAGCATTGTTATAGAGTTATTTACTGCATTATATATTATTAAAAGCTATCAAAAAAGGATATAAAATAGTTATATAAATTTTATAATGCCATTTTCATATTTTGCTGAATTTCAAACACTAAAAATTCTTAAATGTGCATTTCGAATATATATACAATACAATACGTAACCTACTTATTATTTATTTGAAAATATGGAGTATGGAGAATAACTTTGAACTCCATATAAATGCATTTCGCTCTATACCTATGTGTATGATACATACGTTTTTGTTTCTGACAGATTTTTGTAAAAGAGTAAAATAAAAATATATTCAGAAAGGATTTAATATCTATTATATTTTACTTTTCTATTTTAGTGAAAAATCTGTAGAAAATTTATGTACATTATAATCATTTATTAAATATTAGGTACATCTAATACTTAATACGTATAATTCTTAAATACAAACAATTTAGAACCGTATATCTACATATACCTACATATGTTTGTATATGGCTCCTATATAAATCGTTGATTTTAAACCATCGCTTAGGTAAATCTTCGCGAGGATTAACAATAGATTATTATAATATTTGAAACTGTATAATAACATCTGTGGCTCATACATAAAATTGCTTGTGTAATGTTGATGTTTCTATGCGGTTAAATATATATTAAGTTTAGCATGAGATTTTGAATGAAAATGCCAATTTTGGGGAATGGTTTTTGAATTAGCTTATGTATTATTTGAGAAGATATGATCTATATCCCGATGTATAGCTCCATAAATTTAGGGACTTTCAGATAAAGCTTTTAAAATGGTTCAGAGATATATATATGTACATACAGCCCTTCTTTACCCCCCTCTCATGTTCTTGCAAATCTGAATCAAATAAAAAACGGAAGAGAATTATTTTATTTTTGTAGAAAAACAGTTTTATAATAAAAACTTTATTCATTTTGATAAAATAGAATTTGGTGAGGATTCCTTAATAATAAAATGGAAGCTCTATTTTCATGGAAAATTTAATAAAATCGTAATTTAAATGTTTGTGATTTCTCCACGTTTTGGACATTTTTAATCGTCATGAAAAAAAAAACGCTGCCAAGGATAGAACAAAAACAAATACGAAGAGTATTGATATTAACCGTATTATCTGAGAAATCACTAATAATATACAAATGTTGTATGGGAGAAAAGGGAAGGGCATACTTGGTCCATTTTTAACACCTGTATGTATTTATTAAAATTTAAACTAAACTATCACATCCTAAATTTCAAATCTCTATCGCTTCATTTGCCATGACCTACACCACCTAAGATAAGATAAAAGAATTGTATAGGGGATAAGTGGGCGATTTCGTTCAATTTTAGCATCTAAATTAGGATTTTTACCAAATCCCTACATACAAATTTTCAATTCTCTATGTGTATAAAAGTATGGAGATATCGCCTATTTACCCGAACTAACATTTTACTAAAACCTCCCCGTAGAAAATTGCAAGTGGAATACTCTTCGCTTTGTTGAGAAAACACCTATTATCCACACAAAAAAAACCAGTAAAGAAGAAATAATTTTCGCTCAATTTTAAAACATCAAAATACATTTTTTTGTGAAAATTTGTATCATAAATAATTAAAAATTTCCAGCACTTTCCACACTGAAAATCGATTTCAGTTAAATACAAATAAATATAAATAACAACAGTAAATAAAATTGACTGATTTTAAAGTAATTTCTCATTTTTTATTTATTATGGGTGACAATGACAATCAAAAATTGTGAAGGATGAAAGAAAATTTGGTTTTTTACATGATACCAAATACCAATACATTGCATAAATAATTTACGAGTTGGAAGAGAGGCCTGCACATAAGATGACTTCCACAAAAAGAAAAATTAATAAATATAAACAATTTTTAATTGAGTTGATGGAAAACAATAGATATAATACATTTTTTAGAAGATAAATCACACCTACCCTATATCTTCTGTGTACATATTGTACATACATAATTTCCTGCACCCTTATAACAAATTTCGTTTAAAAACACTGTCGAAATGAAAAGATTTATTTTTAATAATTTATTTGAAATTGGCTTTTCAGTTTTTCGATTGATAAGGAACTTTTGTTTGGGAATTAATTTCGGAGTATTTTATTCAATAATAATTGTTGATCTTTATTGTTTTGGAAAAATTGTACGAATCTATCTATCTATCTATCTATCTATCTACACAACTTCACATATTCCTCTTCACACTTCTTCTATCTGCATTTCGCATTAATTTTGATAATTTTAAGAATTTTTAACCCTAATTACGAAATTAATTATGATATACCCACATAGATCAAAATACTAATTGCACCACCGAAAAGTTTTATGAATTGCTTACACAATTTGTTTTGTCAATTTGTAAAAAAAAAAAAAAAAAAATTCTAAAAATGATTATTTGATTTTTATCTCTTAATCTTCTCAACAAGGATTTTACTTTTCCATTATGAAACAATATTTTCTGGAAAACACTTTAAAACCACTAAATTAAATATTATACAAAATCTGGCAAAAAAAAAAACAAAATATTTTCCAATGGTAAGACATGAGGGAAATGCAAATATTATTCTAAAATATTCTTTCATTTTTGTACGTACACAAAATGTATGCAAATCTTTATGGGAGACTAAAGCCGCGAGGTATTTTATATACACTCGACAACCAAGCAAAGTTAGTATAGAGCTCCCAATTTTCGTCGCCAAAATAATCGGCTTAGGGATATATATTGTGAATAGCTATTCTGAAAGTCTATTATTCAAGTATCAAAAATATATCATTTTGTTCATAGTAGAGCACATATATAGTTAAAAGTTTTTCAATTAGCAATTATTTTTATTAAAAGTCCTGGGTTATGCAAAATACACTTTTGTTCACCATCAAATATCTATATATAGATAGGTAGATATCTGTACATACATATATACATATGTATGTAGTGTAGATGGATGCAGAACCATCAGGTACAATATAGTGTAGAGGGATAAATACTTTGATTACGTGGTTAAATATGGTAATATGAGATTAATAAGAAACTCAGCCACTTCTAGTATGTATATATTAGTTAGGTATTTATATGCACTGAAGTGAAACTGAAGGATAATTCATCACATAGATAATTTGTAAAAGTTTCTGGTTGTTTTAATGATAGTTAAAGAAAAAAAATAGGTAGAACAAAAAAGGTGTGATGTAGTTTATATAAAATAGGCTGTCACGTGATGTGGTTTTCATGAAGTAAAATTAAATTTGATTGGATAAATAGGATTAAGTTTGGATATTAATGTATCAAAGGGAAGAACGAGAGACAGATAGATAGATGTTTCTCCTCGAGAGGTATCAAATGATTTTTGTTATGCTTGGAATTGGAATATAGTAATAGTGGGTGCATATCCACAATCACCCTAACCTAACCTAACCTAAACTAGTTAAATATTAAAAATGGGGTTCATATACTCATATTAAAAAAAAATCAAAGTTAATATATCTTAAATTGGCTTAACCCTCCCTATTCTTGCTATAAAATCTGTAAAAAATACGATATACCCGAAATGTTACTATTACATGGTATAAGTAGTGTTAGAAGGAAGCCACAGACTTACTAAATGTGAGCACGTATTGATGTTGATTATAAAAATGCAGACTATAAACTGTTTCAAATATCAATGAGGATCGATGTGAAATGGTGATGGAAAAAAAACTTCACGATATTATTGCGCTTTTAACTGAATTATACCTATTGACGGATGTTTTTTATGTTTGTTTTCTTTGGAGTTTGATAGACAAGAATACGTGCACGAATATACAAAGGAAATTTGTTAAATGGAGCGCATAGTTCACATCTGTTGTTGTTTTTCGAATAATTTAATGAGCAAGTATACTTTTTTTTAAATTTGAATCATCCATAAGCTTTATATAAAACGTAGCTTTTCTTAAAGCAATAAAACTAAATATCGCATTACAATTGCTTAATTCAAAATTTATGAGCTTTTTTTAAACCATATTTAGCAAACAATTATTTCAAATATTGTTAAAGCCAAGACGTTCTGTATGTATGACAATAACAACAAAAAATATGCAAAATTACATAGATAGATCTATACATACACAGTCAGTGTATCCCCTCGTTTCATCAGTTAAATTCCTCACATTTTAGGTTATTAATTAATTTATAATTACAAACACAAAATGTGTACCTTTTTTTAGTAATTTAGATTTTATAAATATCAATTTTATTATTTCATATTTATGGTTTTGCTTACAGAAAATAATTTCAGGATGTACCTACATAGGTATACATATTTACATTTTTGTATTTAATTAAACATAATTATGTAATTATTTTTATTTTATGCTAATATAAACACAGCTAATTGCAAAATTGGAAGTTAAAAAATAGAAAAATTAAAATTTTGCATACTACCCTGCTCTGTTAGTCCCTCAGAATTTAGATTATTATTTTTTTTTTCTAATTCATATAAGAATTCTGAGAAAATGGCTGATCCTATAAGGTATAGGGATTCTTAGGGTGGGTCAAAAATGATGATCATTAATTAATAACCTAAAATGTACACATCTTGTTTTTAGAATGTTATTTGTAAAAACTCGTTTTTTTTTTCAAAAGAAAAACTAGTCGAAGGTGTGGAAAGCCAGCTGAAAATTGTTTCCCTGACCTAGAAATTTCAGACAGAATAAACTATGTAAATTTCATTACGCCAGAGCTCAGCGTTCGAGAGTTTTTGCTGCTTAAAACAAATATTTGTATTTTCGGCATTATAGTTAAGATGATTTTCACGAATCTTTTGATAATGTATTGACGACTTATTTTTACGTTTTCATCATTTTGGACGTTAATACCATTAGAGATAAATTTGTAAGAAATGTTGTTATGATGAGATTTGCTTTTGTCGGTTTTTCTTATATGTACATTGTACATATATGGTATTTTCGCTTACTGAGTGTATGTATAGCTCGAGTGTCGAACGTGTATCAGATAATCAACGAATTGGAGACATTTTGCCAAAGCAATTCAATTTCTTATTATTTATAGAGAGTATATAAACTAAAAAACGTAAATCAGCAAAATATTAACTTTATAATAATATGTATAAAAACAAAATGTAAAGTAGTTTGTATTAAATTTATGCCACGAAATATTCATATGACGGTATATTTATGGCATTGATATTTTGCCCACATTCGGAAAATCGTTTTAATATTTAACAAGCAAACATTTTCTTTGAGCTAGATAAGGTATACGTTTACTTGATATAAATTATTAGAACCTCTATGTATCATATAATAAAAATTGAAATATATTTTTGTAAATTTTCATGGACGAATGTTGTAAGTCATAACCTATAAAACTTATAATGAAGCTAATTCAAAATGATGTACTCTAAAGGGCGACGAGTAAAAGTTTTTACTTAACGTTTAAATAAGGGAATCCCCATTAGATTTTACTATACAGTCACTAAGGTTATATTAATACATATTGTGATTATACCTTAAATTGTTAGCAGAACAATACAAAAACACTATTTTCCATCGGACATTGGTTGTATTAGTTATTAAACATGTTAATTTCCGGCCTTGTGACGTGTGTATTTGATAGCTAACATCTCTTTCATAGTTTAAATCTCCAGAGATTCTTACAAAGAAAATTACAACTTCATCTCACAAAATGTTTAATAATTTAGAAATTAGTAATTTATTTGACTGAGTATAAACTCATAATAATGTTCAAGTTAACATGGATTGGATATGGACTGGATAATAATTAATATTGTAACAACATTAATTGGATTATTTCTTTAATCAATTTGACCAGAATAATAAACCACATCAAACAACTTAATCTTTTAATCGTGTATTGTATACCTACACCGTAATACATTATATATATATATAAGTATATAGATATATATATAAAATCGAATATTTATTCTATAAATGAGTTTATTACATCCATACATAGGAACAAATGTAGGTACTTTAACCATATAAAATTACATGACATTAAATATGCAGAATAACCATGCCATGTTTGTATGCATACAATAAAGATATTTTATTTTGAATCTATTGGAAATACATACCTTCATTATGTACATTAAAATAAAAAAGTGAAAAATGGAATTGATTTCCTTATCGGAAACTTGAACAAGTTAAATCTTAATGGAAAGTGAGACTGTTTTAGAACATTAGACCGAATACATAAAAAAAATAGCATTTGCTAATTTCAAGTAAATGCTTCCATTTATTTGTATACAACTTAAGCATTTGATAACATTTCTAAGCAAATGCTTCAAATTATCCATTCTGCTATCTTGCAGCTTGAAATCATCATTTTAGTGATTAATAGTTTGTAGTTATTTATAATCATAAGTAAACGTATGTTATGTAGATGTGCATGTACAGCGAAGTAGAGTTTGTCGCGTAAGGGAAGTGACAAATAAAATTAAAAAAAAAAAACAAAATAATAAATAACATTTTTAAAATATGTCAGACAAATATATTAAATATATCGCACCTTAATTTTGAATCGGACGTAACTTAAAAATTACCAAAATCAAGATTTCAATTTGTTTGATTGATTTGATTTGAGTTTTAATGTTTACATGCATGTATAAAAAAAAGCTAAATGGATGTCTTAACGAACTAAAAACGGAACTGTACAAAACTTAGCATATATACGCACCTATTACTTTACTTTTTTAGATATTTTATACCTAATGCGGAATTCAGCATTTTTTTACAAAACGCAATTTAATTATCTATCCCACGAACCATTTTATAGCACATAACGTTTGAATCGTAGTTACATAAAATAATAATTCGAAATTAAAAAAAATTATTATATATGCCATCGATACGGCATAGTGAATATTCAGACCATGGGATAAATGTAGATATAAAGTTGCTCAAAAATAATAAATTTCAAAATTCACAAAAAGTTCCAACTCCATTCCATAAAAGCTTTGTTATTCAACACATTATCAAATAAGAGCACCAAGCGGAAAATAATCATACTAAAACATTATTTGTAGAGCTTCTACTCGCATGTTAAGATAAAAGCTCAACGTTGGAGTTATGTATGCATTTAAAGTTAAAATGTTATTTAGCTTTAGAAGCGATAAAGTTAACAAAGAATGAAAATTCACACGAAAAGGACTAAAGAACCAACTTAAAGCTGATGAGTTTTTCTCACTTTTCGTGCTGGTGTAGTTTAATTTATTAGAAGAATTGGAATAAGCACCACACATGAAAATGAAATAAAGAATTCGCTTTGAGAGTGTTCTCTAGGATGACCAGTCCTTTTCAAATGGATGTTCATTGAGTGAAAATATTTTCATAGTTACGCCATTGATTGTAAGATGTAGCCCCTTTCATATAGTAGGAGACTTCTTCTCCTATGTAATGTAAAAATCTTATTTTACATTTAACGGGCTGTATAAGGCAAAATACGAATATATTTTCACTTTAAACACACACATAAAATATTTAGATATTTGTTAACGAAAATTATTAGCAATCATTAGAAATAAAACTCAACTTTTAAATTAAAAAAACAAATATGCAAATAAAATATGTTTTAAAAATATTTATTTAAGCAGTAAAATAATCATGCAACAGATTTTTATAAAAGTAAGATCTTGTTCAGTCCATAATTATGAAATAAGAAGGTTTTTATTTTTTATCCAGGTAGGGTCTTACTGAACTATTTGCGTAGCGATAGGGTCTAGGGACAGACTTATAATAAAATAATAACATCGAAATGTTATTTTAATTACCGCGCTCAGAACTAAATGTTCTTACTTCAAGCTATGTAATTCAAAGTTAGTTCTATCGCTTGAAGTATAATAATAATTTTTTTAAATTATAACAGATTTTAAAATAGTAAAAATTGTAAAAACCAACTTATTTAACGTAAAAATAAAAGAAGAAAAAAAGTTAGGTAACAACAAATATAAAAGGTAGAAAAAACACTTACCAAATGAAACGTTTGATTAACTTGTCAAGGATTATCTGAAATAAAATAATACCCGTGAGTAAGACTTCGAACATATATTTTTCTAAAATTTGAGGAGAAATAGAATTGAGAATTAAAACCACAATAATTTTCTATAATTAATAAACAATAATTATGTAGCCAGTTCGAAGCGTTTTTGATCCGCCCTGTGATTAAAATTTTTCATTTGTGTTTATTTTCTCTCCGCGATACTTTCTCATATGTGAAGAGTAAAAAACCCCAATGTACACAATATTAAGCTTACCCCACTATATCTACGTACGCACCCCTACTTTGCAAGATCTCATCTTCTCTTCTTTTTATATGTCTCCACAGCCCCTTTATTTTATCCAGCACTCCTCCAATTGCATGCGAGGTTTTTTCCGCCCCCCAAGAACATCCGAACACCAACAAGGAGCCGGTGGCGCCCCCGTTGGAAGCCAGTGTCCTCCTTTTACATTTTCAGAATCTAGTCAGCCTACCTTAACTCATCTAAACCCTTGATTTAAACCGTATTTAGAGAAAAATATTTTGACAGATCGAGGTAGCAACAGCTTAAGTAATATGTACATAACTAATTGAACTTTAAATATCCTTCTTAGATATGCAGTCTAAGAAAAATACTTTCAATCCTTCGACTATATTGCATATGGAAAAAAATTAACATTTTTAAATATTCAAGTAAGAAAATAAGTTTTTTTCATACAAATACAAATTTGAGGCTGTGTTAAAATTGCGTACAAATCTTCTAAAATCTATGACAGTGAATCATACCCAATCATAGAAAATTTTCATTCAGTCATAGCAAGGACATTCAATTTCTTATTTAAAGAAGTGCTGCAGAAGTTTTATCTTGACGTTTATTCATGCAAGACTGTCACTAATGGGAGGTTAAAAATGTTAAAAAAATATTTGGATTGAGCAAGAATACCAATAATAATGTTTGTTTATCATTAATTAGGTAAATTCCTTTGGAATAAAAAAAAAATGTCTAGCTACCTACCTACACAAATAATGTTGAAAATCAAATAAAAAAAATTAACAAAAATGTGTGAACACTGCGAAATATATTTACTAGACCAACTGAACATATTAAAACCAATTATTAATGAGAAAAATTATTTGATAAAATGTATAGCTACAAATTAATTGGTAAATTTTTATGCAATAACTTCATTAATTTCTAAAATGTAAACAAAGCTTTCATAACTCAAAATGTCATCGGCTTTTCGTACAAATATTTTCTACACACATCAAGAAAACATGTTTTAAAACAAACCTTAATTATAGTTGTACTGTTGATAATTGTTTTTTAATACACATTAACACAATTCTAACAATATAAATGATAAAATTATTATATTTATATTGTATCAGAACACCTCACAAGTTAAACATCACTTGAAATATCAATAAAACAAACGAAGGGACTGCAAAAGAGGCCATATTTGATATTATGGAAAACGTTCAAGTAGAGAACTACATTAACGATACATAATTGTGCTGCCAACATTATTATTTTAATTTATCGGAAGGGATTTCGTTAAAGAATTGTGGTTTCGTTAAAATTTAAAAAATCGCTGAAATATTAGTTATAGATAGATTTAACCGTTATCGCTTAATTTATAGGTGACCGGTGTTTCCTGGCTAATGTCCTGAAAATGTGGACATTTAATTTTCGACGGTTATATTTGAACGCAGTATTTTTTTTGCTATTGTACATATTATATGATATGATATGTAAATGATTACATAAATAAAAAATTTTATTTTCAAAATTTCATTGATTTTAAAAGTGTTTCTGGGAAAAAAGTATTTAAGCCATTATTATAAAAAAAAAATTTAAATAATGAAATTAATTGGTTTTTAATGTGTAATGTGTAATCGGGTAAGGGGAAAATAAAAGATTGGTCTATGTAGTAGAAGTCGATTCTATTGAAAACTCATTTTTGGCTTAAAAGCACATAAGCTTTTGGCCATTTTTTTTTTATTATTATATTGTATTTTTTTGCGGGACAAGTGGTAAATGTGGAATGTTTTGCGAGACAAAATGCATTCTGTGGGAGCGTCCGGGACAAAAGAGAAAATGTGGAATTGTCCCGACCAATACGAAACATCTGGAAAATTGAGTAAAACAAAAACAAACCAAGTGCTAATATAATATTTCATTAAGCATTATGTAATGTATATTATTAATTAATTAATGTATATACAACATACATAAATAAACTATACAGGCGCTCAGGTTACGTTCCTGAGAGTAGTGTTAACAGAAACTGCGTTGAGAGAGCTACTGTTTACACTAAAATTATATCGGGTTTCCGTTCCTTAAATTTGTTTTTGATGCTTTGAAGTGAAAAATAAACAATAAATGGCATTTTATTTAAAAATATAGTAGTTATAATATGTAGTAGTTATAATTAATATCAATTGAATAAAGTATAGTCTAAGTATGTACAGTACATACATATGTAATTTTTACTCAAAATTTTTTACTCAAAATATTGTGTCCTTGTATGCCGCTTATAATATACCCGTATGAGTACTCATTGAACTATAAATAAAATCTTCAATTTTGTATTCTCTATAATTGTTGTCACATCCATTTTTTCTACATCCCAACTAGATATCGAGTAAATAAATGAAAATTAGATATCCACAGTATACTATTCTCTCCTATACCTTGTCCAATTTGTTCCAAAAACAATAGAGATCTTAATCTACATAATAAACTAATCTGTTCTCTAACTTAGGCCGTTTAATCGGAATCTCGATCACGGACGGACATGCATATTTCGACTTAAAATTTCACGAGAAATTCTTACGATGAGTATTAAGGAGCATTGTTATAAACTCCGTACCAAAGTTATAATACCATTTTAAACAGTGGAAACATTTTGTTGAGACTATTCCAGCCTTTTTTCCAAAATCCCTAACTATCAAGTGTTCTTGACATCATAAAAATAATATATAATATAACGACATAATTGTTATGGAGAAAAACAAACGTGAACCTCTTCTATTTCTTTATTGTTTGATGAAGGATGTGATATAATAATTTTTTTTTTTTAAATCAATACGAAATGAGCTGTCATTTGGGATTGATTGGTTATTTCTGAGGCTTGAACTGCAAAGAAAAACTTTATCTCCAAAATTTATTTTTTTCCTTTTTTTTTTCTTTTTCTTATGAAAACAATACGAGTTATCATAACACTGGTATATAAGAGATGAAATACTCATGTCCAAACAATTTCAACAGATATGGTTTTTTATATATATACATATTTAGATGATTTTCAATTTTCAATTTGGCCATTAGATGATTGGATATGTGCGGTATTTGGATGGTGTAGGTTTTTTTCATGCAAAACATCTGTGTTGATATACATTTCTTATATTATCCTTATAAATATTTCCATGAAAAATGTTTGTAGGTAAGAACATTGGCTTAAAAATAAAAAAGCTTAAGGCTTAAGAAAAGTAAAACAACAACATTTTCAAGTCGCTAGTTAGTTAATCATTTAGTATTAGAAATTTCTAAAAATTTCGTTGGAAGTAGGCTTTGTGACTATGTCCAACATCGAAAGAACGAGCCACACAGGCAAAAAGATCCAAAGAAACACATTTGTCGCGCTTCTATTGTTTTTGTGAGAGAGTGGGGTGTTGTTTTTGTTAGAGAGTTCAGGAATGAGCAAATTACTTAGACCTTCATTGTAAATCAGTCGCTCGGTTTGCAATACTCTGCGCTTTACATCTTGTATCTTGTGTTACACGGTTTTTTTTAACTATTCCTTTACTCATTTTTTAGGTAATTTGTTTTAATCTGGACTCTTTTTACTCTGGACGACGTAGAGCCACAATTTGTACGGATTAACGAGGTTCTACTGTATATACCTTGGTTTTGCAAGTTGATTAAATTATTTATAAATTAAAATAATACAACTAAAAAAAAATTTTATTTATGGAAGATAATCATAAATACCAACCATGCCAAATACAAAATACCCCAAAATGCTTACGAATACTAATTCGATGCTTAATCTTATAGATGAATAGAGCTGATTATGTATTTGACTGTTTACTTTGTTTTAATTTATTCAAATTCTTTTGATCTTGTTTTGATCTTAAAACTCACTCCCCTATATCTCTAAATGGAAGATTTAATCATTAAAACCATTTTAAAGATTCAAAATCCAAAAAGGAAAAGTAAGTATTCAACTTTATCTCAATTATTTGAATCAATACAGAAATTTCCAAAATATAATCCATATTGTGTTAGATTTACCCTTAGCAACAAAAAAGCCCCTGATTAAATATGGTCTATCGAGGATTAAACAAAGCAAATAACAATGATATTGATGTACAATAATTTGCATAAGTTGAAAATGAATGGAGATGTTGTAAATTGCTGTGAAAATGTTGATTTTTCAATGTTAAACAAAATCTATGGGAGCGAAGACGAACTTTTTATTTCATTAAATATAAATCTCATCGATTATATTATGTAAACGTGGGTACTGTAATATTAATTTACTATGTACTAAAATATGGTCTAGGAACGTAAAATATTTTGCACATAAATAGCAAATTATCATATTATTTTTTGAATAAAAGGACGAACAAGACTAAAAACATGTGCATACATATAGTACATATAAAACAATGTCCTAACCTCCTATGTATTTAGAGGTATTAGTAGTAAATATTATAATCGGCGTATTTACTGGTGTTGACTATACTTGAATTTCTTTAGACTATATCTTGGGCTATCACATGAATATTTTATGTATTTCTGACATTTTGTCATTATTTGTCATGAATCTATACGCTCCATTTGCTCCTATAATCGTTATGGCCTTGCACAGGCATTTTTTTACTGATTAAAATTCAGAACCCCTAATTATAATGTGTTCGCATAACGCATAACGGTTCATTATTATATGGTTATTGATTATTGATTAATTGAATCAGTAAAATTGAAAAAAAAATTATTTCCCTCCATTTGTAAGTAATTTCGAGAGTGTTAAGCAACGTGTAAAGATAAATGCAATCAATAAATAAATTCCACACAATATATACACATATCTCCCTATATATGTATACAGTGCCGAAATAGTCTGTGATATTGCAACCCACCATTATTCTTTGCATCCCCCAAAAACTCTCGTACAATATTTCATTTCAACAAACCAACATTTTTTAAATATTTTTAATAAATAATATCATCACTGTTCTGCAATAGCGCACACGTTGTCATTTTTCTTTTCAATTGTACATTTTATATGTACATACCTCTGCATCGAAAACAATAGGTACTTAGTTAGAGTGGCCCCAAAAAAACCATTTTTTTCCAATTTGTATTTGCTATTACAGGATGATTTGTGTTCAAGTTGAATTTTGCTCTTTGTTTGGCATTCTAAATTCTTAAATGAATAAAAAAAGGTTGCCAATTAAGGCCTGCGATGCTTCCACATGTTAAAATACCTTTCTATAGTCTGTTTTTTTGGTTACTTGCTTTTTAAAAGAGTTATTTTTAAAAGGTTTTACTTGTTTTACAGAAAACGAAGAGGGAATGGGAGCAAAATATAAGGAAATAAAATTTGAGAAAATAAATTCTGCGAAAAAAGTTTGGCCCTTAACAAACACAACAAATACAACAGACATCGCAAACACCAATGTACGCAATATATCAATTCATATAAGAAATGTGAGAACAAGAACATTTCATGATAATTTTTCATAGGGAGTGTAATAAAAGCTTACTAGAATTTATAAATTTTGATCCCATTTTATAATTTCGTTATATTTTAAAAACAAATTCATATGAGAAATCTGAGAAACAGGCCATTTTATAGTAATTTTGTATGGGGGCCCGTACAAGGGATCGAAAATGGTTTCTCCTTATTATGCATTTTTGTTTTTATAATTTTTTCAATGTTTTTTTTTTTAATGTTAGAAAAGTCATTTTCAATATCAGCCACCTTGCGCACATAAAAACCCTACTCTTAAAATTTCAAGTATCTAACTCAACGCGCTGCGTCTTCACAAGAGAGAGAGATAACAGAAAAGAAATATTTTCTTTTTATTTTTTCATAAAACTTAGAAAAAACAACATTTTCATTCCAGTTCGCAAAAAATATTTTCCGAAAAATGAACCAAAACCATGTGGAAGTAAAATTGTTTTATGGCAGATTAATATTCTAGTATTATTTATACATGCAAAGTTTGATTTACGCAATGTATGTTTGTAGAAATTGTTCAAATTCAGCAAAGCCTACAATAACGCAATTTTTAAATGCATAAAACGAGTGTGTTCTCTTAAGTCTGAGGCCGGGTGATTGGATTGCACTTAAAAACAGTCTACAAATTGCAATTATCTCCGAATGACAGTCCTTAAAGGTGACAGGTGAAATGGCGAACATTTGTAAGGTTTCCAGAAGAAATACCGCCAGTGATGCATTTCTCACAACAAAGAAGAGGTCTTCATATTATAATTTAGTAGTAACAAAATGGCACAAATGCACTAATTGGTAGATCAGGATAGGACTCGTCACGAAAAGAAGGAGAAGATGAACAATCTTGCGGATATAATATTTGATTAAGTAAATTATTATTTATGCATATATAAACTATATTTATGTATGTATATGTAGTATCAATTGAATAAAGTATGAACTAAGTATGTATGTATGTAATAGAATATGTAATTTTCATTTAAAATAGTATAAATTCTTTATTTTTTCAAAACCTACAAATTGTTTTTTGGTGGTTGCGCAAATCAAACTTTACCTCTATTACCTACATATACATATACGAGTATATATACATTTATTATTCTAAACAACATTTTGTATTATATTTGTAATCTCTTTTCAAAATAAATTTCTATCTACGTTCTAGAGGCACTGTTCTCTATATACATACATACTAAATATTTCATTATTATATTTTAATAAAAAAGTAAATCTTTAATAATAATGTATTATTACAAAATTAATCTACAACCATCACAAGGTCCATTTATTATTTCCGACACAACACTCATATTAGTTTGGTTTTATGTCGTTTTCTATAGAAAATGCCTGTGCTTAAGCGGTCATGAAGAAAATAGGGTTAATCCCTCATTCCATTATCCCGAACAGCCATCCAACCAAATTATATATAAAAGACAAGAGTTTGTGGTACATAACAAAATTCATTAAATGAAGGGGACTTAAACACAAAGTTGAAAAAGTTTTGAAAAACTTCCGAAAATTTTGCCACGAAAATGTTTTGAAATATTATTTAATCGGTGATAAAATAGAAATGAATTGACTTTGATTTTGAATTTATATTTTAATGACGTACCTGTTCTAAGTATATGGCTAAGTTATCTATGCACCAGGCACCTATATCTATATACGTGCATTACATTAAACAAAAAAAGTGTGGCTATAATTTTAGTATTATTAATATACTAATACTTGTATAATACAGTATAGTAATTATACACAGGTAATTATCACTTAGTTACCGCAATGTCGAAAATATGTATAATATTACGAATTTCAATAATAATTAATTAATTCCCCTAAATTCAGCGGATTATAATCAGACTGAAAATTATACGTAACTATATATTTATCTATATACTCGTACTGCCCGAGTAAAAGTTTATTATATGAACGAATGGAGTTATAGGGTAGAATTAAAACTGGGCCTAATTACTATTT
>JANSTT010001652.1:0-34132 GCA_026745375.1 Platyura marginata
AAGTTTGTTGGGGTCACCCCCCTACCGACCCCCCCATGCCTCCCCCTCCCCCCACCCTGCGCCTATAAACTACAGAAATTCCAAAATCCACTGAAATGTTGACAATAATGCATGCGAATTTTATGCCTGGCATGATTACATGAATACGAAAAAGATTTAAATATTTTATCTGCGGGTTATTTGGTGGGTAAAATTTCTTATTTATGCCGTGGGTCATATTTCATAACCATATGTTTAATGTTTACCAGAATAGCGCTGAATACATTGTCTTAAAACGACTGACTATGAATAGAAAAGTAAAAAAAAAGAATTGTTTTCCTATCAAAATGCCCCCATTTGAAGATTACTACACCAACCATGTTGTTATCGTATTATCATCGAACAAAAGTTTTACTTAAAAAAATACTTCAAAGATATGTAAATATGAAATTTTCTTGAACTCAGCAAAAAGTAAAAAACATTTTTTTTTGCTCAATTTTCAAATTTCTTTAATCTGTTTAACTGTATTCAAATGAGCAAAAGTTAACTGTTGTTGATCTTTTTATTAATTCCCAAATGCTTACGTTGAGAAGCAAAAAAAAAACAATAAAACGATAATGCCCGGGAACAAACGAAATGAAATTAAAAGCACTCAACATAGTAAATATTCATTTAATTTAGCTACAAAATGATTGTTGTCTGACAGAATTAAACGAATTTTTTTTATGTTAGGATCAAGTTAGATATAAAATAATATCGAAAGAAAGAAAAAGGTCACATAAAAGAAAATGTTCTTCAATTATTTGGATTTTATTTTCCTTAATGACTATGCTAAGGAATAAGGAAATAAAATATCATCAGATCAAAAGTAAAACAAGAAAAATGTCAAAAAGTAGCTCAATATACGTAAAGTTTTTATTATCCGAAAGTAATATAATCAGAAGTTGGTCGTTTGTTGTTTTGTTTGTCATAATCGGTACATTTGAGAAAATTGTTAGCTGACTGAGAAGATGATTTGTTTTGCTTGAATAGTTGTCATAATAGTTTTATCAGTAAAAGGTTTTCTTTTTTTTTGTTATTTTATTTTATTTTGTGTATTTATTTCTCAATCCACATTTGAATTTTTAAAACTAAAGTCAGTATTTTATCAATATGGATTTCTCAGGAAAATTATTGGTATTGGAATATTTTTCGTGTAAAAGGTACTCCAAACAAATGTTTTGCTACACCAAAAAAATGTTGCTTCTTTGCGAACAGTTTTACTGTGAAAAGTACCCCAAAAAAAGTGCCACAAACAAATATTTCTATAAACAAACAAAATTCAGCTGTTCATTCATTCTTCTTTGGACCAAAACTTTGTAAGCTCAGTGGAAAGTTTGTAGTTTTAACTATCACCTCTGAACTTTACTGTCTCAATTAACAATTAATTCCCCTAAAAAAATTGATAAGACTTTTTTCGTACATCTACTTACATTTCACCTAAAAGATTAATTTAATTTACGAAAAATCGATTTAATTCAAATAGTTCCATTAAAAAAAACAAAACCACAATTGAAATTGCAATTTATTGCACATTCACTATCACTAGAAAATCTTTTCCAAACTAAAGCTCCCACATATACATACATACATACCTTCATATAATCGAATCGAATCGAATTACCATTTTTCAAACTTCATTTTATTATACTCTCTGATACAAAATTACATTTTGAATTAACTTAAGTTTCATCATTTATAACAAATGGCCTATCTCTGATTTTAATCTGACATATTTAATAATTGTTTATAGCGAACATTCTAAACATAATAAACTGAAGAAAATTGGTAACAAGTTAAAATTTTCACCTGAGCTTTTTCTCTCCCTATATACATACATACATTCATGCATACCTTACACACACCTACACTTGAACGAAATACACGGATAAAACAAGAGTGAAACAACGGCAATGTGATAAATGAAAGCATTTTGCTTCAAAGTGTATTTTGGGGTAATTAATTTTCATCTTCTGCATCCTCGATTCATCGTCATTTATAAAATGGAAACTGTGTGAACTGGTAATACGTATGCTAACAGCAAAATTAAAGAGGTTTTCTAATATAAAATATGAGCTGTTTGCAAACTTTGTATATTCATTCATTAATTTAAATTTAGATGCGAAAATTGTTAATATAATAACAATATGTATGACGTATAACTTTAAAAAAAAAACAAATAGGTAAACAAAAATTTAAATGGAAATGTTTCATTGAATTATATCGAAAATATTCAGTATGATTTTGCAACTATACGATATTCGAAATGTGACGTTTGGGAGAATATTTTCTCACGTGCAACGATTTCCACACTTTTTATGCAGGTTTATGAATGGCCTTAGAATGCAGTGGCGAGGAGTGAATTTTTGTGCCCTATTAACGTAGCGACTGTTTAAAAAAAAACAAAGGAAACTGGAAACATCTTAACTGGTCATACAGTAGCGAAAAAAAGTATTCGGAAAAGACTGTCTTTAATATAAATCCTCATTATATCGTAAACAATTAATATGATGTATTAATTTTTTTTTATTATTGGAGTATGAATAATTAACCGGCCAAATGGCTCAGTGGATTGAGTGGTTGGCTTTGCAGCGGGAGTCCGACTGGGGTTGAAACCAGACAAAGTTTTTCTCTGGAGTGTTGACTTTAATCTGTGGCCATGTGGTTGGATTGCACTTAAAAACAGTCTAGAAATTGCATTATCTCAGAATGACAGTGCTTAAAGAGTGTCAGATGAAATGGCGAGCATTTGTAAGGTTTCCAGGAGAAACACCTTAAGTGCTGCATTTCAACACACACAAAGAAGATGCTGTCATATCAATGTGATAAATGTATATTCAATGGCAACGAAACGCCACAATTGTGCTAACTAGTAGATCAAGATAAAACTCAAAAAAGAAAATGAAGAAAAAGGATGAATAATTAAATTTTATATTAACTAATGTTTTTCCGAATACTTTTTTCTGCCGCTGTATATAAATAATATATGTATATACATATGTAGACAACTAACTTAATGCTTTTCGAACAGATAAACTGACAAAGCTGGAAAACATTAATATAATTTTCAATAATATGTAATTTATTAGTTTTTACCGGTAATCACAATACCGGAATCAACAATCCCTAATCACAATTAAATTTATTTAATATGTTTGTCAAGATTTATGGAATAAGAAGAACAAAATTGATTTTGTTATCAAAATTTTCGATAGTAATGTTTTGTCGAGAAAATTTTATCTTAAAAGATAATAAATATTACGAGGGTGAGTAAATTACATAAAAGTTGAAAATACCCCTAAGGCATCACCAATAATATTCGAAGTGAATCCATTATTGTGCAAATATGTTACAAAATAGACAAGCCTACTATACAAAATATAAAAGAGCACCACTGTTTTCCCCATTAAATTTTTGAGGATTATATATATATTTTATACGTGTTTGCTATAGAAGATTTTTGGTAAAACACTTTTATCGTGTGTGTATGTGCGTGTATGGCTTTGGGATCATGTTTTTAGGCGTAACTTTTTTTTTTGTTGAGCTACAAAATAATATTTCAATAAAATCAATATTTGTTTTTTTTCATCTGCTTCTTCGTCCCTTTTTATTTTTACTTTATTTACCTTTATACATAATATATCTAGAATTCATATTCAATATACATATGTATGTATGGTACATATGTACATATATAAAATAAAAACAAAATAAAATCCATAATTGCCGTTTTTATCGACAGAAGACGCTGACTGATCTTATATCTGATATAGTTACATAGTTCTTGGTTTTTTACAATTTTTATCATACATTTTTGCCCTTTGATAAACCAGTATACAGAAGGAATAATTGGTTACGCTGATTATAATAACTATACCTATATGAGTCCATTTTGTCTGTATAGTATATATGTATTTGTATATACATAGATATTGAGTAAATGGCGTAAAATTGATTGCAGTGTCATAACGGTAGGTCGTCGAACTGTTTTGGTCTATGAATCAAATCTTCATTTTGTATTCACTATAATTGTTGTCATAATAATTTTTTCTACATTCCGACTAAAAAGGAGAAGCTCTTTCAAATGTTTTTACACAAAAAGAAAGATT
This sequence comes from Platyura marginata, assembly GCA_026745375.1. Taxonomy (NCBI): domain Eukaryota; kingdom Metazoa; phylum Arthropoda; class Insecta; order Diptera; family Keroplatidae; genus Platyura; species Platyura marginata. The sequence goes on from JANSTT010001652.1 coordinate 4,128, forward strand.
ACTATGCGAAAGTCATGTGTTGAATGAAAATCTATGGAAAATGTGTTAAGAGGTAATTCCAGTATGCAATAAAAACTAAACGTTCATCTAATCCTTCTTTCAATTCCAATAAGTTTATTCCCACAATGACGGTCAGTCTTCATTTTTTTATTTTTTTATTTGAAATCACAACTTTAATTGCACCAGAAACAAATGGTCCCTAAATATACCCAACAAAATCACCAGTATTCCTTCTGTCCGTCTGACAGATTCGTCACTATAATTGTGCAAAACCAAACAATAACAAATCATAAATCTGAAAGAAAAAAAAAACCGAGCATAACCACAAAATAGCAATAATTTATATTTTGTCTCCAAATCCACGATAAATTTGTCGAGCCAATCTCGTTTTTAGAATCTCATATAATTTAACTGACCAACATAAATTTTTCCTGGCATAGAATTGAGATAAAACTTTAATATATTTTCTTTTGGCTTAAGAAAATCTTTTGTAAGATGTGCATTGATTTTTTTTTTGGTTCAGAGTTATAAAATGAATTCGTTATACTCGTATCTATTATGTATGTATATATATATATACTTACATATTTATCTCATTTCTATATAATTTAATATGTAGGTTAAAGTATTGAAATAAAATTGTCTCGGCTTTAATCATGTAAATTGTATTCAGAGCAGATTACGAATCTGTAACGATCGCGAATTGAAAATTTAAAAAAAACTGCAAGGACACTACACTTTAGTTAAGTTTATCGAATATGAATCTTTAGAAATAAATAAAATGCACACCCGAACAGTGAAATATTTATTAAAAAATATATATGTAAGTATACAAAATACAAAAACTAAAATACTAAACACAAAATACACGAAACAGGCAATATTGCTTTATGACCTAGTAAATAAAAATCGTATTGTACAATTTTTTGTACACTCACCAAAAAATTGTACATTACGGTTTATTGTATCCAATGTGCATCAAAAACATATTTACGCTAATGGTATCGACAAAATGACTTAGTAGACAAGTAACATTTTTCAAATAAGTAGAACGCGTTGCATTCAAAGAGAATACGCCACTGGTAATCGATTAGTATTTCCTATAACTAAAGTATATTTAAACTAAATTTTAAATTAAAAAAGATATAAATAAGTGCAAATGACAACTGTAAGAGTTTTTTATCATAATAAGAAACTATTGCTGCTATAAATAAAATATACGCGTTCATCTACAAGCTACATTATTTTTACGACATTTTCATAAAAGCTCGTTTTTTTTTTCTTCTTCTTTCTATATCGTTTAGCTGTATAACATCTATATTATGTATATTATATAGCCTCAAAACCTACATTGAAGTTTGTTATACATTTTGATATAAAGTTAACCCTTAAATGTATATAAAAAGTGGCAATTTTGTAAATTCGTGTTCGTAACGCGTTCATATTTCGCATATAAAAAAAAATATTTTATAGAACACGTTGTAGCATTATTTACCAACATTATATACATAATCTACCTTTTTTATATGATTTGAACAAAAAACAAGTACTTTCTCTGACAGAATAATCGATACAATTCCACCTATGTATATAAAAACTTTCAAAAATATAGGTATGTAAAAAAAAATTCTCTCTAAAAAGAAATAAAAACTCCTGACCTACTGCTTCAAGCATTTTTATTTCTTTAGACGGATATGAAAAGTATCCTTTTTGTATCCATCTCTGCTCTGTATCAAAGTATAAGTAGTCAAGTAGAAGACGAGAAATTCTATAGAGAATAAGATCAGCATTAAAAACCAAAAATCTACTGTTTGAAATATGCATTTTCGTTGCCTTTTTAGTTTACACCGAAAATACACTTTGATTTTTTTTTTTTTTTGTCTTTTATAGATACATTTAAGATGTTTTACAGATATGTATAAATGCATTGTATAATAATACTTTATATAAGTACCAAGTACTATGTAGCAAAAACTTATTTAACGAAGAATCAAAGAACAATAACTTTGACGTAAGTAACTTATACATCTACTTGTTTTATAAACGTAAGAAGCTTTGATGTCGTAATAATGTAGTTTGTTGAAAAGCTTTTGTTATTAGAAAACACTTTATGAAATGGGTTTTTTTTCTTCTTCTTTTTTTTACCACAAACTTTAGCATTTGAGAGCATAAATTTAAGTGTTGAAAGTGTGAATTTATTTTGTATTCTCTTCCGCTATTCATAGAAAACAGCTTTTGTTAATTTTTGTAATTTATTTTTTGTATATTAAAATAAAAGCACGGATTGCAAAACATTAGTGTATCGTAAAATTTTGTATATTACGGCCTACGGGCGACGAATTCGACCAGCCTGCTCCAGATCATGAGGTTATAATCTCTTATTTGACCATATGTTTTTCTCGGCCCGAATTTTTTCAAACGGCCATATCTCAGTGGATAGTGCAAATAAATTTTCTCAGCAAAACCATTTTTTTCATGAATCATCCCTTAATGGATTAGCATCCTTAATCGGGACACCCTTACAACCTTTTTACAACTTCAATTTGCTATCTTAGAACTTCAAAAGAATGAATTTCGTATACCATTCAGAGTTGATTAAAAAAATTTAAATGAAGAGGAAGATTCCTTTGAGTCCTGGCGTTGTGCCTAGAGTAATTCCCATTTTCGAGCCCATGAGATATCATCGGGAATTATCTTAAATCTTGAATCAGAATATAATAAATATATGTAAATAAAATTAACGAACCGATTTTTCCTTGGGAAAATAGATTCAATGTACTTACACACACACACACATAAATTGTGTACATATTTACACATCAACAATTTAAACATACTATAGAAATAGATAGATGAACTGTTCACATTAATTTAACAGAACATTTCGCGAACAAAAAAAATTGTAGAAAAGAAATTTCCCTTTTTTTTCTTGTTCGATAGGTCATATTTTATGTATGACTTCTTGCCACGTAGGTATATGATTACAAAATTGGTAATAAATATTCAACCCAACACCAAGAGAGAAAAAAAAAACATTAGAAATTTATGTAAAACACGATTAGCAACATAAAAAAATCACCTGCACATTTTGGCAGAATTTCGCATATAAATATTGTGCGTAGCACATATTTAAATTTAAATAAAATGAAGCTGGAGCATGGAAGAAAAAGCTTTAAAATGTTTGGGGGTGACGACGGAATGTTTGTGCTGTATGTTATACTAGCAATAAATTAGACCTTCATTCCATATATAGATATATGTATATGTGTGTATATATGTACAAAAATCTAAATGGTAAATATATGTTATATGTGCAGAATATTCTGCAAATTCGTTTGACTTTAAAAAAAAAAAAGAAAAAAGAAAGATGAGTGTAACCAGGGTAACCAGCCAGACGCACTAGAGGAGAAAAACAGTATGTGTGCTGTATATAAATATATCTTATGCGTATAATACATAAAATCTATTAAAGTTGTCTGCCGTACCATTTGGAAAAAAATTGTTTGGGCGATGGAGACATTTTTTCCTCCGTTATTCCTTTTAAACATATCTTATAACTTTGAAAGTTTTTCGGGAATATAAATTTAATATAAATTGTAGAAAATGGCAACCAAAAGCTCCATAATATGCTTTTATTTTCAAAGCCAGAAGGAATTTCTTTTATTAATGTAATCCGGTTAATTTGAATATCTAAATTGTTGAAATTACATTTAGAATTTTTGTTTATATTACATTTTTATAATTGGTATTACATACTTACATACATATTGTAGCCTTAGATATTCCTCGTTTAATTAAAACCCCGAGTTCACTTCAATCAATTTAACTTTAATATTAAAAAAATATAAATAATTACAAATATCGATCTAGTCGAGACGATGTTACAATTCGATCTGTCCACATTATAATTAAAACAATGAGTAAATTGACTAGATACATAGCCGTTATTCAAAACTAGTTTAATGTACAATACAAAACAATATTTAATCGATCACACAAATAGGGTAGCCCAAATTCTACTACAATATACAGGTAGGCTTCCTACAACGCGGTAAATACGTTCCTAGAAAAGACCTAGAAAAGACCGCGTTATAGAAAAAAATCCGCATTATCTGAACCGCGTTGCAGCGAAAACGCATTGTAGAACTACCTGTACTTGGGGGCCTACCTCTACTTGATTTTATCTGCCACCATATTTTGCCTTTACTGAAAAACATTTTCCTAGCACTTCTAAAAGAATAAAATTGCCCCTTCAACAATACTCAACGTAATAATAAACAAATTATTTAGTAAAAAAACGACGATTTTTGGGAAAAAAGTGAAATGGGACCGATCATATTATAGCCATTCAAGCTTTACCGGTTTCAAATATTCCAATTTTCTTCTGATTAGCATTAAAAATTTGTTATAATTAATGGGAAAGTAAAGACTGATTTACACTCTCCACGGATTAAGAAAAAAATAGAAAAATTGTAATTGTGTCGGAAAATTTAAACAAATGGGAAAAAAGGCATACAGAAAATCAATGGAAATGGTATGTTGCCATACGGTCGCAAAGGGATAAATATTTTGTTATAGATACCGTGTAAACGAATGATTGTAGTTTTTAGGGAACTTTTTCGGGAGCACAGTGATTTTTTATTTTTAATATTTTCTTTAATTTTTAATAAAAAAATAATTAACATTGAAATAATTCAAACAATTCCTTTCTCTTCTATGATTAAAAATTCTTGTATAACTTAAAATGATAAGAAAATTTTATTCAAAATAATTTCATTGTCTTTTAAATTATCTTAGAAAATTAATTAACTCACAATATTTGCCAAATATTTACAAAATAATTTTGATAATAAACTTATAGGTACGTACGAAGACCAACTTATACAGAAGAATGGCATCCCTTTATAATATTAATTATACATTCATTCAATTAAAATGTGAATAACACAAAGAATGTGCTTTTCAGCGAAAATAATGATTTTCATTAAATTCCGTTTGTAAAAGCACATTACGGAGTGAGAATACCCAGCGAGTGCTCAAGTAATATTATAATTTTACTGAAATTCATACTTTTCGTATAGGTGCCATGATAATTTGCAAAAGAAAAATTACCTTTTTGGTACACAAAAAGTTTATCAATTGGTTAGGCACGGTTTTCCATCCATTGTAGTGGTTTTTTGTGTAATTTGACAAGAAAAGAAAAATGTTTTTAGCAGTAGGTTACTATCTGAGTGGAAATAGAAGAAAAAAAAATATTTTTTAAGAGTTGTACGGTGTACACGTACCTACAAGTATACTTAATTTTTGTGCAGGAACAGAAATTCACATGTAAGGGAATGAACTTAAAGCTTTTGTTGGAAAACTTGAAAAATTATTTAAAAAAATCTGGCAATAATCATATAGAAAAGAGACTTTCAGAAAAGCGTGGATATTATAATTTTGACGGAGTTTTTAATGCCACTTGATATTTACCTTAGAAAAAACTACACAAAAATTTCCACAGCCTACCGTTATGGCGCTGCAGTCAATTTTATATTATTTCCATGGTTTTCCATAATTTACTTAAAACATATTTGAATTACAAACAAATTACATATAATAAAAATTATAGAGAATAAATATATGGAAATTTCATTAATAGATCAAAAAGTTCCACCGTCTACCGTTATATCGCTGCAATCAATTTTATGCAATTTCTAATGTTTTTAATCATTTACTCGAAATATATTCGGATTAGATAAAAATAATCCAAACGAAAATTATAGAGAATAGAAAAATGAAACTTTAATTATTAAACCAAAAAGTTTCTCGATCAGCCGTTATGGCGCTGCAGTCAATTTTATTTGGTTTTTAATCATTTATATTGTATTGCAATTTACTCAATATTTATGGCAACATTTTTAATTTTTTACTAAAAATAAGTATTGCTGATCAATTCTGAGGGGGAAATTTTTTAATTATTATCTAGAGAAACCATGAACCAATATTGATCTCAAATATTCGTTACATTACTCGAAAGTCTAACGGTCTAACCTCTACCTAAATCTAAATAGATATTATAAATAGTCAAACTGACAACATATTATACAACTGAAGGATTACCCAAGATTTGAAACAAAGAATCTGTGCCATAAAACCTGATGTACTCGTATCATCAACCCGGTATCCAACCAGTATAATCCAACTAGTTTGTTCCAAATCTGTACCATTTAAGGTTCTAACTAGTATTTTCTAATTGATTTTGTGCCTATGTTTGGCATAAATTATGGATTTTAGTACCTTTGGTTCAGATTCCTAAATATTTTGGAAGAACTTCCCACTTAAAAATTTTAATCTACACTCATCGCTCGATTCTTTTATTTCTATTATTTTATATTGAACGTACTCATTGCATGTTGTGTCTCGTTTTACACGGTTTCTATTTACACGGATTTTTTGTAGAACGTATCTAAAGCGCAAATCGAGGAATGGGTGTATATGCATTGTAAGTTTAAAAAAAAAATATAATCCATGTGAATTTTGTATTTTTATGAACAAAGAAATTTCAACAATCTTTTAACCCTTGTAATACCAGATGATTTTTATTACATAAAATATACCCCAATCATATAAAGCCACCTATTAATTACACTTTTTCTTACATTTTACTTAAATATTTTCAGCTCAACTGTTAACGGAAAACTGAAGTTCACATACATACATAAAATTTTACTAAGAAATTTAAAAAAACATTCAGACCCCACCTAGTATTACAAGTGTTAATGATTATAATCCTATTGCTGGCCATTTCACCTTTTACTAGCATTTTTTACCCGTATGATGTTAATCGAAGGGTATTATAACTTTGGTACGGAGTTTGTAACGCCCCTTAATACTCATCGTAGAACACCATTGTCTTTCTCGTGAAATTCTAAGTCGAAATTTTTACAGTTTATTATGTAGTCCTAGAGTAAGATCCCTATTTCTTTTGTAGCAATTCGGACAAAAAATAGGGCAGGCTACAGTGTTCACCTAATTTTGATATAAACCATTCATTTACTCGAAAAGTAATCGAAATGTAGATAAAATGAATATGACAAGAATTATAGAGAAAACAAAAATGAAGATTTCTTTCATAGACCAAAAAGTTGTACGACCTAGCGTTATGGCGCTGCAATCAATTTTATTGAATTTCAAGGGTTTTTAATCATTTACTCGAAAAGAATTTAGATTACGGAAAAAATAAATCTGACAAAAATGATAGAGAATAAAAAAAAGAAGATTTCATTCATAGACTAAAAAGTTCCACAAAATACCGTTATGGCGCTGCAATCAATTTTGTCATTGCTAGGGTTTTTATTCATTTGTATTCAATTAACCCAATCATATTTATTGTACAGACAAAATAGACGTATTCATACGGGTATATTATAATCGGCGTAGTCAATTTTTCCTTCTTTACTGGTTAAAATTTAAATCTAAGAATTTTTGTTTACTTTTTATATAACAAAAGCAACCAAACTACAACAATGGGTTATTGTGAGCTATGTATGGTATGGATCTACCTACATATAATAGCAAAGAATTATATAGTAGTGGTGTCATTTACAGTGACTGGAATGCAGAGAGAAAAATCCCTTTTCATATACTTTCATAAACATACGAGGGATAAATGTTAAAGTTAATGTTCACCTCAGCAGAAAAGCGCACAAACCATTTTACAACTACGGTAGAAAGACAAGAAGAAAAAACAAAAAAAAAAACATAAAAACATAAAAACAAAACAAAAACATTCTTTTTCCATTTATTGTATATCCGCACAGTCAAAACCACATTCATTTCAACATAATTTTCAACATAATGTTGTTATCATTTATTCAAATTTATATCCCTGAAAAACACTCTCTCTCTCTCTATACATATATATATCTGAAACAATATCAATATATTCTCGAACTCGAACACGTGAATCGCAAGCCATCCCATCCCCTATCTATCTTTCACTATATTATATACATACATACATACATACATACATATATATACATATATACATACTCGTATAAGTAGCAACGCCACAAAAGAACATTATTTTCCAAAGTGAAACTATTGGCAGATGTTATGGCATTATATAGAGAGGCCACACTTTCTGTATATGAATCCATAAATCATGTCCGCATGCTCAAGATTTTTGGATTGGATAATATATGACTAAGTATCAGGAAGACATGCGATTTTTGTTTTTCTGTTTTTTTTTTTATTTATATGCGTACGAAGTGAATTTGACTGGTAATGTCGAACAATAAATTTTCACGCGTGCAGGTAAACGTGTTGATTTAAGCTTTTGTACTTTATATTTGCTATGTGTGTGTTGTAGCTCCTTTTTATTGTATAACAAAATAGATACATTATTACCGTTACAAAAGCATAACAAATAGCTTTCTATTTATATATACATACATACATACAGTAATATCCACACACAATGTTAGAAGCTTTCATATATACATAAATGCATATTAGGGTGGTTTTTTTTCTGTATGAAAATGTTTTTTGCGGCTCACCCTCTAAAAAGTTTAATTTTATTAAAAAAAATGACTTTCAAAATTTCAGATTTTGAAAAAAAAATTTAGAGGTCCCGCAGACGTTTTGTAATTCTTAGGACTTTATTCAACAAAAAGAATGTAATCTTGTTAATTTTGAATACATAACTGTACTACATAGAACTATGAGCGATTATAAATTCTTTAGCTTCCTGATCTTTAATGTAAATTTAACTTTATGCTAAGTAGAGCATGACAGTTCAAGATCATTCATACGCAATCTCTCACAAAAACAATAAAAGCTCGTTAAATGTGTTGTTTCCAATAGTTTTGTACCTGCGCAAGGTAGCTTTTTAATCGCGTTTTTTGGTTATTTTTTATATTTTCGAAGTCCGGTTTAATGGGGTCCGGATTAATGAAGTTCTACTGTAATAGTTTTAGTTTTTAAACTGAATGTTGATTTGTTTTGACAATGAAGTATTTTGAAGTCAAGCCTTATTCCAAAATACTTCATTCTTTTGAACAGCTCTATTCAGGTTAGTAGTTTTTTAGAATTTTATCCCTATGGTAACTAACTAATAACGCTGTCATTTTTAGAGAAACACATCAATTACATTTTATTGTGTTTCCATTTTTTTGATTAATAAAATAACTTAGCTTAATTGCATGAAAATCTTATGTGATTCCCCTCTAAATAAGTCAAATCTTATGTATGTAAAATGGCGATATCGGCTTCTAAACTTTCTGGCCAATTTCTTAACGAATTTTGAAATGACTTTCAATTTTGTAACAATTTTTTTTTTACCAAAATACAACTTTTAGGGGAGTGAGCCGAAGTAAATTCGGAACTTTTGCATTTTGGACTTTAAAACTCTTTGCGCGACCTCTAAACAATTTTACAGAACAAATACAACTTTTAGGGAGGTGAGCCGAAGTAAATTCGGAACTTTTGCATTTTGGACCACCCTAATGCATATGTATATGTACATATGGATAGATGTGCTTTTACTTACTGGATAGTGGGTATATCAGAATAATCGATTATGTAAAACACTCCATGAATTTCATGTTTCTTGATATGAAAAGCATTTTTTTTATTTATTTTCATTTTTTTTTTCATTTTTCCTTGTAAATTTAATAAAATACATAATTTGATGTTATTAATCGACGTTTTAATGAGTTTATTATTTATATTTATATCTGTCAGTTAGTATAATGGCAATCAAGGAAAATATTTATGATGTAAATACAAATATCTATTCTATGTATATATGTATATCTATGTATATACATATATATATATATATATCTCTGCTTAAATACCTACCATTATAAATGATATACGAAAATTAATGTTTTTTAAAAAATTACTTTGATGGATTATTATCGTCCCCTAATACAGTATGGAATGATGTTAAATTTTTGGGAAGTGGGTGTAAATGAAAAATTAGGAATTTCATTATTTTTTTTTTTTCAATAATCTTAAACACTGTCACGAAATACGTAGTAACAGATGGTGCATCTTCTTCTTCTTCTTTTTCTTGATCTACCAATTAAATGCAGCAATTGAGGTATTTCTCCTGGAAACCTTACAAATGCACAGATTAAAAGTCAACATATCAGAGAAAAACTTTGTCTGGTTTCAAGCCCAGTCGGACTTGAACCCGGGACCTACCGCTCAAAAGGCAACCACTCTATCTATTGAGCCATTTCGTCGGTCAGATGGTGCAGTTTGTGTAAAAATTGTGGTACGAAAAAATTTTATTTCCCTAAATCCTAAATCCAAAATTCTTGATCTTCCTCTTTTTCCGAATTATACATATATAGGAATATAGGACGCTCACCGACCAAATGGTTTAGTGGTAGAAGTAATGCCTTTGGACCGGGAGGTCCCGAGTTCAATCTCTGTCTGGGAGTAAAATATGAAGTGTTTTTCTCTCGTACGGAATTTGAACGTTGGGCCGAGTGAGTCGAATTCCACTTAAAAATGTTTTATGTTTTAAGGAATAACTGTCGGTGGTCGAAACAAAACACTTAAAATTTTAGGGGGAAAAAAAACATTTTGACGTGCAAAAATTTTGTGGAATTTGGCAATTGGAGTGTTTTTAATTGAAATATTTTCGATTGTGACCACACATTGTCAAAAAACTAACCGCTTTGAATACTCTTTGAGCAAAAACATACACGACGTTGTAACGCTCTAGGAAGAAGTTATAGGACGCCAATGCCTACCACATTTTACGTCCTTAGATTTTTTTTATTTTCTTAAATTATCTTTGTGTTTTTCTAAAAAGTTTTCCAAGACGTAATTGTCCCTTTCAACGTCAACTATGATTGCTCGCTTTTCAGTTAGAGACGTTTAAAGCTTTTTGTTACTTTAACAGAGTTCATTTCTCAGCAAAAGCTAAACTTTTTTATATTTTTTTTTGAAAATTATTATTTTTTTGTTTTCTTTTTGACCGCATTATTACTTTTTTAAATATTTTTTACAGATTTTCCGGAAAATAAAGAAAATTCGAAAAAAATTGTAAAATCTCTATTTTCAATAATAGACTATTTTCGAAATTTTGACAGGATATAAAAAGGCATTCATTTATAGAGAAAATGTCAATAACTCAACAGATAAGTCGACTTATCATAGTTGTACGTTTTAAAATCGATTTGGTTTCGCAATAATTTTTGAAAGCTGTAAATCAAAAAAGCTCAATATCTTTAGAACCCTTCTTAGATGTAATACTTACACTGTACTAAATTTTTAATATATTTTGTAAAACTTAACAGCAAAGAAAAAAATGTAAAATAAATACAAAACTTAGGACAATTAACCCTCCAACATCACTTTAATCACCCATGTCCCCTTCTATTGTACGACCTTGATTTTAGATGTTTTTTTTTTTCAATACCCCTTTTTCTAGCACAAGCTTTCTTATGAAAATCGGATACGGTACATTTTTTTTCTTCAACTTATTGATAAAGGTGACATTTTGACCGCACCCTCTATCACTTTTGAAACGGGAGGAAATAGAATTGTTTTTAGGACATCATTTATCATGTCCTTTCATCGGATTTTAATGTAGAAATGCGACTCTGGAAAAAAGAAAATGTTTTTTTCTGCTGATGTTCTTAAATCGAATGTTTGTATCTAACAATTTTTTTTTTTTTTTTTTTGACATATCTACAAATCAGAATTTAAATTTTTGTTAAATATTGTAAAGGCTGACGCACACTGAGGTGGTGGTGGTGGTGGCGTTCGCGGTTGCGGTATAATACAACACAGTCAAATGTATTTGGCACCGCACACTAGGGCCTTCAATTTTGTAAACGCTGCATGTTCTATTTTACCGCGTACCGCGCTCGAATTTATTATTGGTTTCCATGGAGACCGAATATCAGAAAAATTAAAAAATGATTTTGCTATATCTCGTATCGTATCTCGTTTTGTTTTACCACCGCCACCGCTTTCAGTGTGTGCATATTACCGCCGCCGCTATACCACCGCCGCGTCCACCACCGCCTCAGTGTGCGTCGGCCTTAAGTCTGTTAGGTGGGAGTTACAATTTTACTGCTGAAATCGCGATACGGCGAATCACACTAAGTAGTAGAATTATAAATCGGACTTGGGATAAAGAACGGGATCTGAATAAAACACAACGGACGTCTACTAAAATCCAATTTACTACTTATCGAATTGACTATGACTATGACTATCGATTATTTATTTATATACAAATTAATGTAAAAATTTTCCCGAAATTCGTTAACTTTGTTCAACACGTTCCTGAGTAATTACAATACGTATGTAAGAGCCAGCGAGCGAATAAACGTAACGATCCTAGAGCGAAAATCTGTTTTTCTTTGTGCTGCATGAAATTTGAAGGAAAGAAAATTTTGATAAAATCTCGGAAAAAAAATAAAGAAAGTAAAATCAATGGAAAAAAGTACCGAAAAAGCAATTAAAACAAAACATTTAGAGTTTGACTGTGATCTCGTCATTTAACTTGCCATACAATCCTCTTGAGAGACGAATTTTTGATTTTGGATTTTTTTTTTTATTAATTTTAAATGGCATTTTGATTGCAAATGACGGTAATTTTGATTGCAAAATCCCTACAAAAGGTTAATGAAATTTGTTGTTTGTTGTTTTTGATTATTTATGTTAAATGGTAATTATATTTATATAGCTACAATATATTGATGGCATATATATACAATACCCGCTAACTCATTTTTATGCAATTTTCAGGAGACAGTAAAAACTAAAGTAAACTAAATGAATAAAAACCCTAGAAATAAGATAAAATTGATTGCAGCACATTTCGTGGAACTTTTTAGTCTATGAATAAAATCTTCATTTTTTAATTCTCTATCATTTTCGTCATATTCATTTTTTCCTAATCTAAAAACCCTAGAAATTCAATAAAATCGATTGCAGCGCCAAAACGGAAGGTCGTACAACTTTTTGGTCTATGAATGAAATCTTCATTTTTGTATTCTCTATAATTCTTGTCATATTCCTTTTTTCTACATTTCGACTACCTTTCGAGTAAATGAATGGTTTATATCAAAATTAGGTGAACACTGTACCACAGCCTCCCTTTTTTTTACTCTAGGACTACATAATAAACTGTCAAAATTTAAGCTTTATAGCTTCAGCCGTTTGGCTGGAATCTTGATAACGCACAGACGGACGGATGGACGAATGGACGAATGGACGGACGGACAATCATATTTCGACTTAGAATTTCACGAGAAAGACAATGGTGTTGAAATTTCTACGATCAGTATTAAGGGGCGTTACAAACTCCTTACCAAAGTTATAATACCCTTCGATTAACACCATACGGGTATAAAGACAAAATTTTTAAAATAAACTTTTTTCTGATAATTTTACCATAGATGCAGGGTTGCATAAACATCAATTTTATGCAATAAAAAAAAATCGGCAAAAATGAGTTAGCGGTTATTGTATATAAGCCATCAATATACATATATACATATAATATAATTATATAATTACCATGAAACATGTTTGAAAATGGCAATATTTATTAATTCTATTATTTATGTTACAGCCAGAAAGCAACAACATCAAAATAAAATTTATAAATATTTTACGCCAATTAGCCATCAGAGTCAATTAGGATATTTTTTAAAAATATTTACATATAGGCTCTAGTTACCTAGTTATTGAGGATATAATCAATAATTATTATTATATACCAGGATCAGGGATAAATTATAAATCTAAATAGTTCACGTTCTTTTTTTTTTAACGTTTGATCGCTGTAATTTTTCTCATATTGATGTTATGGACTGTAAAAAGGGTATTATTTCCTGATGACTTACATACATACATAAATTATAAACTCTCATTACTCTCATGAATGAATGAATTGCTCAAAAAGGTACAATGAAATATGAAATATTCTACCATATGATGGAAAACTTCAGTTGTACTTCGGATTTGAGTAGCGATCGATCATTTATATTGTGATTTTATAAATTTAATTGCGTTGTATATAAAATTATCCTCAGTTCCCAGTTATAGTTACCATTACCATCCAGTTATTAATGAAATCAGACTGTGTAGAAATGTTTCGTTCAGATTTTCCCAATTTTCCTTAGATTTTCGGTGAAATTATCTACTGGGCCATTGCTTGGAGTTTTTTTAGCGGCGATTTTTAACCTAATCCTCGGTGATCGTTTTTGGAAAATTGTCTTTTCGAAAAATTTGTTTTCGGGGTATTGAATTATTAGGGAATTGTGTTTTCGGGAAATTGTGTTTTCGGGGAATTGTGTTTTCGGGAATTGTGTTTTCGGGAAATTGTCGTTTTCGGGGTATTGTATTATTGAAGAATTGTGTTTTCGGGAAATTGTTTTTTCGGGGAATTATTTTTTTCGGGAAAGTGTATTTCGAGGAATTATTGTTTTCGGAGAATTGTGTTTTCGGAGAATCGTCTATTTCGGGGAATTGTCTGATTGGAGATTTGTCGTTTTCGGGGTATTATATTTTCGGGGAATTGTATTTTCTGGGAATTGTGTTTTCAGGGAATTGCCTTTTTCGGGAAATTGTCTTTTTCGGAGAATTGTCATTTTCAGGGTATTGTCGTTTTCGGAATGTTTTCAGGTAATTGTATTTTTAGAGAAATGTTGCTTTCGGATAATTGTCGTTTAAGGGGAATTGTCGTTTTCGAGTAATTGTCGTTTTCGGAATGTTTTCAGGTAATTTTATTTTCAGAGAAATGTTGTTTTCGGGAAATTGTGATTTCGGAGAATTGTCTTTTTCGGGAAATTGTCGGTTTTGGGGAATTATTTTTCGGGGAATTGTCGTGGAACCGGTACCTATATGTACCTTCTTCATACATACGAAAATCATCTAAAATATTGTTTATATAAAATTGAAACTACCTAGCTACTCCGCCCCACGCCCTTCTCACCCACAAAATCTTACCATTTATCTATAATATGTATCTGGTATCTGTGAGAATATATAAATTTTATCCTCCACTCTATATAGAAAGTATATATGGAAGATAATAAAATAACTAATATATTATCTTATATATAAGTATGTATGGGAATAGATGGATGTCTATATATTACTCATGTTCTTCAATTTTATTCGGTTACACCCTTTCCCACAATACAATTTCGGTGTAATAAAAATCGATTTACCATGTTGAGTGTGACGTCATTTTGTCGAAATATGTACTTAATTTCCGCTAACGCCTTGATATAAAATGAGAAATGGAAATAAGTATGGGGGTTTTTCGTTAGGCTTATGTAAAGGCTAGGTCATTAGTCTGTCACAGCCTTTAACATACAATAATCGTTAAAATACAAAGCCTTAGGTTTCATGATTGATGACAATTTTGTAGTATTATTGCTCATAAAATTTTTGTTTATAATATCAACAAATTAATGAGTTTTTTTTTTTTTTTTATTTTTATTTTTGTGATCATAGCTTAATTACATTTGTTTTTACCCTACATTTTGTAGGTGCCTACATACATACATACAGACATACCTATAATATAACTTAATATAGAATTTATGAATTATGAATATTGACATAAAACATAATTTAGAGGTTTATTTGTAACAATCAAAAATATAATAAAAATGCAAATTGAAATCAATTCGAACTGAGTATACGTAAATAAAGTCATTCAAATAGTGGGCTAAATACCATTTTGACATGACATCAATCAACAATCAACAGATCAAAATAAACGTCAAAATTTCACACTCACTCTCTCTCTCTCTCTCTCTTTCTACTTTCAGACGAGCAATCCTTGGTAATCCAGATGTATTGGGTTCAACATCATGGAAACAATTAATCCACAATGATTTCTGGGGTACACATTTGTCAGATACCGGCTCCCATGGATCCTATCGGCCATTGTGTGTGCTCAGCTACAAAATCAATCATCTCTTTGGTGGCTTTCGACCAGTTGGCTATCATTTAGTAAATGTTTTGCTACATTGTCTTGCCACCGGATTAGTAGTGAAATTAGCCAGACAACTATTGCCACCGTTATGGGGTCCAGCTGTTGCCGGTGCCCTATTTGCATCACATCCGGTACATACGGAAGCGGTGGCCGGTGTTGTTGGCAGGGCCGATTTGGCAGCGTGCAATTTCTATCTGCTAGCATTTTTGGCATATTCAAAGCATGTAACATGGCGAGAACAGAGTGATGTACGAAATTGGGCTGCACTTGGCAGTGCGATATTTTTTTCGGCGGCTGCTGTTTTGTGCAAAGAAACTGCCATCACTGCCTTGTTAGTGTGTGCGATATATGATGGTGTGAAAGCGATTAGTGGATATCATGATAAGGTAAATGTTTTTGATTGTCTATTGTCTAAACATAAAGATAAGAAAATATTAATTTTTTTTTTTTTTAATTTCTATTTATAGCATAGAATACGAAGCTTAAGTATCGTAGGAATAGCATTAGCAACAATAATACAGTTACGATTATCACTACCCGGACCAGCAACAAATTTCTCAACTGCTGATAATCCAGTTGCCAAGGCAACATCAATATGGACCCGTTTTCTAACATTCAGCTATCTTCCAGTTATAAATTTCAAATTACTTCTGTACCCATCAACGCTAAGCTTTGACTGGGGTATGGATTCGCTACCAAGACTGACAAGCATTTTTGATTTTCGAAATGTAATTTCGATGGCATTTTACGCATCAATTGCCAAAGCTGTGTACATAAATGTGAATATACTAAAACAAAGACTTCCCATTATTATTGTGCAACGACGTACAGCCAGATCGGCAAAAAAACGTTTACAAAGTCAATTAGCCGACTGTCTATGTATAATATGTAAGCAAGGTTTAAATTTACGTCATTCGAGCTCATGCCGAGCGATAAATAATAATAATGTGCCATCTCCATCTGTACAATGCGGATGTCCTCCAATCAGACATTCATCACCCTCACCAATATCTACAGCAAAAATTGATGGTGATTATAATAGAACCAGCATTACAGTCAACACCACCGGCGATATCATCACCACCACCACCACTACCGCTACCACCGCCACCAGCACCAACGGCAGCATTAATACCACCGTCGCCACCCCAACATCAGCCGCTATTCTATTGTCAATAGCCCTTTTAGCGCTTCCCTTTTTGCCAGCAGCAAATTTATTCTTTTATGTTGGATTTGTGGTGGCCGAGCGAATACTTTATTTACCAAGTGTGGGCTACTGTTTATTGGTGGGTTTAGGTGTTGGAAAACTGATGGATACCAATAAAGGACTATTGAGAAGCCAAAGAAAACGATATGCCGTACTATTTTGTGTTAGTGTTATGTTAATAGCATGCAGTTTAAAAACGGTGCATCGAAATTTCGATTGGAAGGATGAGGAGAGTTTATATCGGAGTGCAGTTCGAATAAATCCACCAAAAGGTATGTATATTTAATATTTTTACTTTTACTCTTGTGTTATGGGTAATATTAACATATGAAAAAAAAAAAAAACAAAATGTCGATTTGGTCAAATACATTATCTGCACATTCAGTCAAATTAATTACCTTACTAATGTAGTTTACTGGTACAACATCAAATATTTGCACATCAGTCATGTTCAATGTTCATACAATTATTGTGTTACTTTTATGTGGTTTTAGCTTACAAATTATTTACAATTAATTATAAAATCAAAAACTTTTTAATTAAACATGTTTTATTTGTTGTTGTATTTTTAACATTTAAATATTAAATATTTCAGACCAGTTAGTAGAATCCATTAAATGATTATGTATATTTGGAAAATTCGGTAAAAGTAAAAACCAAAAAAAAAATTGTTTTTTTTTTGGAGCTAAAGCTTTTTAAGAAATTAGTAGTCATCTATTAGTATCTAGGTAGTAGTTCAATATTACATCTAGTCGTTCCTCAGTTTTGGAGATATGGATGTCCGGTTGAGCTAACCTTCTGTCCAGCCGGACACCATCATCGATCGCAACCATTTCTGTACAGGGATTAAATATCTCATCTAGTAGTATCTAATAGTAAAATATTTCATTTAGTAGTTTACTAGTTTCTGAGTTATAGTCATTTGAATTATTATATGTCTGGCTGAGATGACCTTATAGAACCCTTACTATTTATGACTCTATTGAAACTAAATTTTGCCAAAAGTTAGTAGTCATCAAGTAGTATAGTAGTAAAATATTACATCTAGTAGTTTCCTAGCTTATGAGATATGGTCATTTTAATTATTATATGTCTGGCTGAGGTGACCTTATAGAACCCTTACTATTTATGGCCCGATTAAAACCAAATTTTACCATGTTGTTAGTAGACATCTAGTAGTATCTAGTAGTAAAATATTTTATTTAGTAGTTTACTAGTTTCTGAGTTATAGTCATTTTAATTATTAAATGTCTGGCTGAGGTGACCTTATAGAACCCTTACTATTTATGACTCGATTGAAACTAAATTTTGCCAAAAGTTAGTAGTCATCAAGTAGTATCTAGTAGTAAAATATTACATCTAGTAGTTTCCTAGCTTATGAGATATGGTCATTTTAATTACTATGTCCGAGTTTTATGTCCGGTTTTTACGTCCGAAAATTTTCCACAAATATCTTACATAAATTCCGCCATTTTTGCCTATTCTCTATGGTTTTCCATCAATAGAAGTTTTCCAGCTTTAGTTTCCGCAAATTTTCCACAAATACTGTATCACTTTTCTCTTTACTAGTTAGCCAAGTTTTTTATATAAATGTTCATTTACGCAAGTACTCATTCCATCGCTTATTAGAAGAATTCGTGCCTGATATAATTGTACTGATATTGTTGGTTCCGGTTTCAATATTGCCTTTGAAATTTTAACTGTTTAAATCCGCGAAGAGATGTCATTTAGGGGGGAAGGAGCTGGTTCTGCGGTATCAGTTGCACCCGAAGCATTTGAAAAATAAATTAAGTACATTTTTTTCCATGGTCCATTCGCAAATTTTAATCTTATTAGTAAGTCCATACAGATTTTAACGATTTTAATACAAAAATATGATAAATTTATATTTAAAGAAAAATCATATTCTCTTTGATAAATACTTCCATCTCCGCTACACATAATCTTAATTTAATTAGGGTTACCACAGTGCATTTACTTGTGTCTCAATTTTCCGATCAATCTCATTCATCTTGAACGGCAGGTTGTCTAAATGACAGGTCGCCATCTAAGTTAATTTCAATTTTAAAGATTAGGAAGTGCACCAACTTCTCTAAACAAAGTATTATTGTACAGCTTCATATTTATCTACACCTAGCCCTCGATTTCCACAATAGATACGTTCCGTGTAAAACGAGTCACAACATGCAATGAGTGCGTTCAATAGAAAATAATAGAAATAAACCGCGTTACAGCGAAACCATGTAAATCAAGTACCGTGTCTAGTACAAATTGAGGGACGGGTGTAGTAACTAGTTTGAAAATATCAACAACATACATATGTACTTACAAATTACAATACAATTTCCAAAAAAAATATGAAAAAAATGTTTGACTTAAAAAATATGTCCCAATCGACCAGTCACAATCACAATTAATCTTAATCATTTTCGATTTCATTTCAGCTCTTGGCAACTTGGGCAGCGTTCTTAGTACACAGGGACGATACGCTGAAGCAAAAGAAGCTTTGCAATTGGCACTGAAATATCGACCAAATATGGCAGATGTTCACTACAATTTGTAAGTTTTTTTTTCGTTTATTGAATTAACAAAGAAAAGCGGATAGAAAAAAAGAAAAGAATCGAACAAAAAAAAAAAAAAATTTCCCAAAGAAAACAAAAAATTAAATTAAAAGAAAACCTATAGGTAAGGTAATCGCGTCTGATGGGCATATTATGTTACTCAAATATATTTTATAGGATTAAATGTCTCTTTGCGTATTTACCACCCCTCCCTCCCATATGAAAAGCCACAGGAATGGAAATCAAATCAAGCGAAAAATTGTTTGCATTTAAACCAATGAATACGTAATTTTACATGGTGCTTTTGTTGGTTTTTTTTCCGTTCTTCTTTCTTTATTGTTGTTGTTGTTGTTGTTCTTGTACCTCACATAAATACGTCAGGTAATTTATTCATTATCGTGCTTGCCATCCTGCCATACCGAAGCTTGTGACAATGAAGCAAATTTCTCTAGCAAAACTTTCGATGTTATCGTATAAACACTTTTGTGTCGCGCAACTTTGTTTATTCGAATTTCGGTTCCCATTCCCATCCCCCCCACCACTGTCTATTCTGTATTGTCGTCCGCCGCCGCCGCTTCCCTCTCTCCTCTACCACCAGCCATATAGACATAACGACATACATATTTCACATTGATGTACGACGACTACCCATGTAAGCGATGTGCGAGTAATTAATTTTCTCCATCACACAATCGGGGTCGGCGCGCGGAAGTTAAATTGTAATTTGCTTATAAGACTATGGATGGAAATTATTGTTTTGAATTTTAATTGCACGATGACATGAAAAGTGTAATCGTGATGTTGACACGCGGAACCTTTGCATTGTCATTAGCAAGTCATTTTTCAAAAAAAAAAAAAACGAAACTATTTTATTTGTTCTTTGCCCTTTGTCTTATGTTTTAAGAATACTTATCTGTTTATAGGGTGGACACAAAATTTCTGGCCATTTTAAATTATTTAATTTTTTTAAAAATGCATTGCAGAATACGAATTTTTGATATTTTTTTGACATAAAAATATTAGTTAGTATTTTGTATGTTTGTGGCCGTTAGTCAGACAGGCTGAAATGCGACTTGCAAAACTTTCACATAAGACGAACATATTTACTTTCTTATTACTGATCGACGTCTATTTTTCTTAAAGCCGATTTGTTGGTTTTGGGCGAACAAACACTGTCTATTAAATAATAGCCAATCAATTTCAGTGGCGTCTCGTAAGTAGAAGAGGAGGTGAGCCATCAAGACTTTATTATTATATATTTTTTTCACGATTTTAAACACCGATATTAAAGGTAGTGTTGTGCTCCAAAAGCCTAAAATTGTTTTTTTTTTAAAAACCAATTAGCCTTGAAAAAGGGATTTCTAAAAGGGACTTATTTAAATCATGTTGGGGATTTATTGCAAATTTATTAATTATTTAAAGTAATTAGGTAATTAGTAAGTAGGTAATAGCAAAAAAAAATTATTATTACATAATAAAAATCCACACAACATATAGTAACAGAAGAATAATAAACGTTAAAGCTTAAAGCCTCTTAAACCAAATGATCGAAACAAGACCACCCAACGTGTCAGAAAACTTTAACCCTAAAGAGTACGAAATATTTTACTAACGTAAAGGCCCAAAATGTGTCTGTAAGACCCTGTTTATAAACTTTTTATTACAATACAAAAAAATGCTTATTTTTACTTGCAATTTCTAAGTCTAATCCCGCCATCATTCTTTAAAATTGAGTATTTAAAAAATCCAGAAAATTGCTTTATTATTAGAGGCCCCTTTTATACTCTTTAGGGTTAAAGAGAACATAAAGAGAAATATCCTATATAGATACAATTGCCCATATACATCATTCAATACACAGCACAAAAACCTTGCTGAGCCATTTTTCTATATAGCTCATCAAGTTGTTTTTTTTTCACCACTGCGTATTTTCCTTTGCTCTGAGGAGAAGTGCAAGAACATAATTTCATTATGCACCTACAAAGAGTGCCTTACTTACCGTATATTTGGTATACTGAACGGTTAAATCACTATATATTGCATGTCCATGGTAGGTTCCTACAAAAAATTGTAGTGAATAGAGAGAAGTGTGGAATTTTGCATTAATTGTGATTTGTGATGATATCATGAACCCTTAGATTAATAGATAGATTAGAAAATAACTATTATTTTATGATTGTTTAATATCGAACTGGAAAGGTGATACAATTGCGTTCATATGCCTCATCTGATTGTTCGCCACTGATTAATTTTCGATTGCCTTTGTTTCCACCACACCACTTTAAAAAGCTCTTTGACAACCATTAAACTTTGCTTTGCGATATTACATCGTAATATTCTTTTCCATCAACATTAGTTTTACAGTCGCTCACTGTACCAATTAATCAAAGTGGCCATGTTAAAAAATTGTACATAATTAATAAGAAAATTAAGAAAGGGGGTCAGAAACTTTTTATCCACCCTGTATGTATGTCTATCTATATTTACTTATTTCTATATACAGTAAGAGTATATATTGTAAGAAAGAAAACTGAAAATTTTCTAATGGAAAATTACTTTTAATTACAGGGGTATATTATTTCAAAATCATCATGACTACAAAGCAGCCGTGGAGTCTTTTCAAAAAGCAATTCATTTTCGTCCATCATTAGCGTGTACGTGAAAATTTAATGAATAATGCATTGTAATGCCGTTCTAATTAACTAATTACGGTTTATTTGCTCCTTGTAGTGGCATATTTGAATTTGGGCACATCACTGATAGCATTGGGTCGATGTCAGGAGGCTGCAGCTGTACTAAGGGAGGGATCAAAATTGGATGGTGCTGGATTAAGAGATCGAACCGCACATAACAATGCCCGAATTTCAACATTACTGCAACTTGGCAGTTTGTACGCTGAACAGGGAAAATTACAGAGAGCACTAGCTGTATATAGAGAGGCATTGCACAATATACCGGATAGTTTTCCACCACAGGTAATAAATTGGAAATTCAGTGATGGTTTTTTTTTTTCCTTTCATTCTTGTGAGTGTGTGTGTGTCTTGTGCATAGTTTAATTTCGATTTAATTATTTCAGGCCATTTATCATCGGCTAGGTGATACATTGGCCAGACTCCATCAGTGGAGTGAGGCGGAACGATTTCATCAGGCCGCCTTAGAAATTCAACCTGATCATGTTGCAACACATGTTTCATATGGTACAATGTTGGCTAGAAATGTAAGTTTTAATATTAAACCTATAACACAACCCCCCACCACCCTACTTTTTGGAATAACATATATATGTAGGTACAATAAGTACTTGATGGGCATATTGATATTTATACTCCTTAAGAAGATAAAATGTAATTAGATAAAACTCTTTAATCATTTAACCGACACCCCCCCCCCCCCTTGGTGCTGAATTTAATGTTGCTTTTCGTCAATTAAATAATTTTAGATAAAATTTAGATTTCAACCAATACTAACTCAAATATTTTATATATCCAGAGCAGCAGAACTACAGAAGCAGAACAGTGGTTTAAGCGAGCTCTAAAATTAGCACCTGGTGATTCCAGTGTACGCCATCATTACGGTAAGTTTTATTGTACTCTTTGCTATCGCAAGTACACAAGTAAAAGTAAAGGGCGGTGAAAGGGCGGCGACAAAATCTTCATTTATTAATTGTTGTCACGAAAAAATATAACCCCAAACATAAGTGCAAGGGGGGATTAAAGGTCAAGCACGTCTTTTGTTTGCTCTCAAAATATCATCCCGCATATTGCAAGGGAGAACTAAACTATAGTGCCAGGCAGGTCTTCCGTAATGGCTATAGACAGTTTTCTGACAATTTTGGGTACCATCTCAGCCTCATATTTTCCATATTCCATATTCAAAATCAAAATGGCGTCTTCGTTTGAAATTAATTTTAGTTTACTACTAATGCCAAATCAAATAAATTGATTACGGTCCCTTTTCCACACCGTTCTGTCCATTTGCGATACTTTCTACCCCATTATTGCAGTTTTACGAATAAAAATGTCCAAAACGTGGAGAAAACTCAAAAAACATTTTGAAAAAAAAAATATGAAACCAAGGCTTCTACTTTAAATTTCTTATGCAATGTGGAAGCAAAAGGAATATAGGGAGGGTGTGGTGGTACTATTTTTTACTGATTCCACCAGACTCTTATTCTCTCTTGTATATGTAGCATTATAGAATAATTCCATATACTATAGAAATACAGTGAATATAGTTTATAGTGACTCCGGATATAGTGACATTCTGGTTATAGTGATCATTTTCATTTAAAATAGTTGCTTTTAATGCCCATACAATCAACTGTCAGATATAGTGACGCCGCTTATAGTGAAAAAATCGGTTATAATGACCATTTTGAAGGAAGAATTTGATCCAACTATCGTTTATTGTGACTACTTCTCTCTCATGGAACGAAAATTTACACAAAGAAGACAATAACCAGTAAAGAAGAAAAAATTGGCTACGCCGATTATTATAGTACGTCTGTTTTGTCTGTACAATAAATATAATTGGGTAAATTGAATACAAATGAATAAAAACCCTAGAAATGACATTGATTGTAGCGCCATAACGGTATTTTGTAGTACTTTTTAGTCTATGAATGAAATCTTTATTTTTTTATTCTCTATCATTTTCATCATATTCATTTTTTCCGTAATCTAAATACTTTTCGAGTAAATGACTAAAAACCCTAGAAATTCAATAAAATTGATTGTAGCGCCATAACGGTAGATTGTACAACTTTTTGGTCTATGAAAGAAATCTTCATTTTTGTATTCTCTATAATTGTTGTCATATTCATTTTTTCTACATTTCGACTACTTTTCGAGTAAATGAATGGTTTATATCAAAATTAGGTGAACACTGTACCACAGCCTCTCCTATTTTTTGTCCGATTTGCTCCAAAAACAATAGAGATCTTACTACAAAATTTCAACTTTTTTACTTCAGCCGTTTGGCTGGAATCTTGATCACGGACAGACGGACGGACGGATATGGAGGAATGGAGGAAAACCAATAGCAAAATAATAATAACTCACAGGGTGCTAACAAAAATTATTTCTATTTACACAAATTCTTTAATGTCATTTATTAGACTTCTATAAGAACTTTTCTTGTGCAATACGCCCTGTTTTTGAGCGATTTTTACTTATTTTAATACCTTGAAAAATTGCTTTATTGAAAATCGGTTATAGTGACTATTGCTTATATTGACGAAATTTTCCCGGTCCCTTGACGATCACTATAAACAATATGTACTGTTTAGTCAAATCCCCATAACCTAAATCAAGAAATGGCCGACAAAAGAAAAAAAAAACTCAATAAACACAAACACAAATAGGTGTGGTTTGTAGCATTGGCGAATATTTCTAAGACGCTAAAACGCTGTGCTTCCCTTGTTAAAATTTAACAATGGCATTACCAAATTATTGAAACTTTTTAACTTTTACCTTATATTTTTTTACTTTAATTTAACAATCACAGTCATTCTGACGTGTATAGCTTCTAAAGGGAATATGTTACAGCTTCCTCTGTAAAAAAGCACACGCTTCGCCTCTGGTTTGTAAGTATTAAAGTACTATAAATAATAAAAATGAAATTCCACCCAATTCAAAATCTAGACAATACCTTCAGATTATTTTGTAGTAATTTTTCCAACCATAACATGGGAAAACAACACGCAATCGAACCCAGCCACCAAAAAATGTAAAAATTTTCAAATCTGTTTATGTAGACTGACCTTTTTATGTGTGTGGTGGGAAATCGATTAGTCGCTTAATATACACACATACATATATACACATATATATATATATTCGTTTTGTTTTTGTTTTTTTTCTAGCCGAATTTCTTGCCACCATGTCACGGCATATCGAGGCTTGTGAACAGCGTGTCAGAGCAGCCGAACTATCTCCAAACGAATATTCCCTGGTGGTTTCAGCCGCGACAGCATTGCGACTATTGGATAGAAAGCTTGAAGCGGAAAAATGGTATCGAACGGTAATTTATTGAAAATGCATTTAAAAAAAAAAAAAAAATTTGTTTTCGAAATTTATCTCTTATCGTGATTTTTGTCCATTTTCTTTTTATATGTTCAATCCTCAATCCCGACCACTGCCCCCTCTGCCACCCCCCGCCACCCGGATTACATTTACTGAACTGAATATGGCGCCCCCGTGCAGGCAGTAAAATTACGACCGGACGATGCCCGAGCACACACAAATCTTGGTGCAATACTGCATTTGCTTGGCCGTACCGTTCAGGCGGCCACCAGCTATCGTGAAGCGTTACGTTTGCAGCCGGGCGATCCAACAACATTAGCCAATCTTGCCAAATTGGGTGTGACCGAAGTATCATGAAGACACCACCATCATCACAATAATCATCATCAACAACAACAGTTTAATGATTATTCTGGAAGGCAATTGATGTTTAAGCTGTACTAAAAAGAAACGACAACAACAACAACAACAACAACAACAACAAAACGGAGAGACTGCGGTGTGTGCTATATTATGTATACTATTGCACAATAATATTGTACAATGTTTTGTGTGCTATAATATAAGAAAAAAGAAAAAAGAAGAAAAAAAATAATAATGGAATGATTCTCTTTGGTGAATATATTGTTTTTGGTTTTTTTTCGGAGGGGGGTTGGGGGTATTTTTTGTTTTTTTTTTGTTTTTGAGTCGATCGATGGAGTTTTTCGTGTGAATTGAACAATTCTATAAATATCAAAAGAGAGACCATTTACAACTTACTATAAAATAAAATACATTGAACAATAAATGAATAAAAGAATAAAAAAAAAAAAGGAAAATAAATGAAAAACTGTACATAGTACTTAAATACAAAAAAAAACAAACAAAATTATATATATATTTGTGTATTTTTATAACAGAAAACATATGAAAGTTGAATTCTATAAGACTTTGTAAAAATGTAAAAAAAAAAAACAAAAAACAAAAAAAACAAAAAACAAAAAAATATTATAAATGTAGATAGGTTAAAGTTATATTCATGATTTAAAGTAAAAAAAAATAAAAAATATAAAAATAAAGAAAAATGGAAACAATTAAGAACAAAATAACATCATTTATATATACATAGATATATATATTTAAAAAAAAAAGCACACGTATTACTAAATATTCTTTCAATACTAAAAATACAGTTCGTGTACATAGTGAAAAAGCTTTTCATTGTAAATAAATTTATTTAAGCATTTACCAATAAATTTAAGTAATAAAAATATTTATTTGTTTTTTTGTTTTTTTTTTTTTTGTTTAACTCTAAAGAGTACGAAATATTTTACTAACGTAAAGGCACAAAAGGGGCCTTTCAGACCCGGTTTCTCTAAACCTCTCACTACAATACAAATAAAACCTTATTTTTACTTGCACATTCTAAATCGAATCGCAGCCATCATTCTGTAACCCTAAAGCGAAAAACTTTTTTTTTTTTTGTAACACAAACGCAAAACGGAGTCCAGTGGACCGGCTTTAATTCCTAAATAAGTAAATATAAGTTTTTGTACCCATTTCTTTAGAAAAAAATCAATTTTATTTAGGTTACTGTGTTCAAAATTAATAAAACTTATGTCTGTCTGATGAAAGAAAATGGGAAAAAAATTGGGCTTTCACCGAACATTTTGACCGTTTTTTTGGCAGTTTTTTCAAAAATGACACAATTTTTAACTTTCTTAATACTAAAGATATAGTTTTGAAACTTTGTATTTCTATATTATTTTGAATTTCCAACATTTTTTGCCAAATAATATTTTTGAAAAAAGTTAACCCTTTAAGCTCTATAAATTTTGAACAAGAAAGGGTTAACCAAAAAAATTTTTAAAGCTACTCAAAATTCATAGAATTTAATTGTAAATGCTATAGTAAATTTTAATTTTTGGTAAAAATTAACCCTTTAAGCTCCAAACAGTGCCTTTAAAGGGTTAACTTTTAAAAATACATTACTGGATACAGAATGTCTCCCTAAACAATTTTAGTTAAATGAATTTTTTTTTTGGTTAACTCTTTCATATTCAAAATGTATGGGCCTTAAAGGATTAATTTTTTCAAAAAATTTTATTTGGCAAAAAATGTTGAAAATTCAAAATAATATAGAAATACAAAGGTCCTTAATACGTACAGTGCCATATGTCGAAACCAATAATAGCAAACCAAAAGTTTTAAAGTCACATCCAAAGTTCAAAATTGTCACTTTTTAAAATACTACCAAATAAATGTTGAAGATTTTCTTTGCCCCATACCGTCCCTACTCCGCCTCCTTCTATACAAAAAATCTCAGAAACTCTTTGGGGACACCCATGCCAGGAAGTTTAAGAGTGATTCATCCATCTCTAACGTGGTAAACGGACAAAATGAACCCCCCACCGGACAAAATCTCTCCGGATAAAATCCCCCCCGGACAAAAGCCTTCCATGGTAGCATTAACAAAATCTCCCCTGACAGAATTCTCCTTCTCGAGGAATGATTTTGTCCCGGGGGTGATTTTGTCCAATTTAAAAAAATATTATCAGGGGGTTTTTGTGTGGGGGGAATTTTGTCCTAGAACTCCTCTTATGACGTCGGTTTATTTCGTCAAAATAACACAAATTCTTTAACTGTTTAAATGGATGGGGTCTGGGGTCTAAATGTACCTTGGAGCTCAACATTTACACATAAAATTGCTTAACATTTTAGATTTAGATTTTGGCAATAGGGATTGAGGACATTTTTCAATATACGATTTGGATGGAAGCACCTCAGTTTATTAAACATCCACAACCCCCCCGCCCCCCAACTCATGACTATAACGGTGATACTTAACAAATCGTTCTAATCGAAATATCTTTATGGCCTTTTGTTTGCCTTCCTCCAAAAATAATTCAGAAAACTGATTTAAATTCAATAAGACTCCCAACAAATTGCTAATGGTAAAACGGGGGGTGGGGGGAAGGGTGTGTTATATACAAAATTTAATTTTATACTTTATCACAAATTAAAATCATAGCTTCAGATTATATTTAATGTTTCCGGAAATTAAACATTAAAACTATCTAACTGTGTGCACCCCCATATTAATAGGATATTTTATCCCTTTTGCCAAAAACCACAAATTCGTACATTAATGACAAGAGAAAACATACTAATCGATAGGGAAATGTTTGTTTAGCATAATGCGCATGATTAAAATTATATTTTCTCTCTGGTTCTTACGAATTCCACAGTTGTAGAGTAATCCGTCTTCCCCGTTCCCCTTCGTTTTAAAGGAAAGTGAACCATTTTTCACACATTCAGTTTAGTATCGTCCAACCGTTCCGTCGTATGAGATGTAACGGAAAGTTGACAGAAAGGATTTTCGTGTCATATTTTCTTGTTTTCTTTCTTCTTTTGCTAATTTCTTTTAGCTGAATGTAGTTCTGTCAAAAAAATCCAGAATATTTAACTTTTCTAACGGGAATTCAGGCTTTTGGATAGACGTTTATGTACTTCCTGACTATTAAACATTAAGCAAATATTTGCAATCATATTCTAAGTGGTGGTGGGGATTAACACACTTTTTTGTTAATCAATCTGTGCTATTTAAGACTTTGTTTAATATCATGTATACTAAGCAGTGGCGGCTTTAGAGGGACTATTTGACTATTTAAGAAAAAAACTTAGATGCGTTAGATAGAAGAAAATGAACCAAATTTGTTCGTTCACTGAACATCTTGATTGGGGGGGTGTTTTTTGTAGAACTTCCTTAATACTAAAGATGTGCCTTTGGAACTTTTCCTTTTTATGTATTTTCAGCATTTTTTGGCAAACCAAGCGGGCGTCTGTAAAATATTTAGCTCATCCTACATATATCTGAATCCTCACACCCCCGACTGTCAAAATATCATCGAATACCCCGACAATAGATAAAAACCAGAAAAATATTTCCATTTTATTGTGAATTGTTTTTTTTTTTGGAAAATCTTTTCAATAAATACAAACAAACCGAAAAAATCACCAATCTTTCTATTATTTGGTCCACCAGGAAAAGATCTACAAGAATCATCACCACAAATATTGGAAGTATTTCAGGTAAAGATTTACAAGATTCATCAATATCCACAAAAAAAAACTGATAGCGCCATTAGAAAGGGCGTCCCCGAAAACCCCTAAATACCAATTTCCATGAAAATATCTCGATAAATAAGGATTTTCCAAAAATCGATTTCAAAACGGTACATGCAGCGCCATCTCTGGGTTTG
>JANSTT010001663.1:0-34123 GCA_026745375.1 Platyura marginata
GTTGGTTGTATAATTATCAAAGTGGTACCATTTCGAAATCAGACTATGTAGGCGAATTCACTGAAATAAACGAAAATGAGTATCGGGCCATTTATCAACGAATTCAAGAAACACTCCGTAATATTGGCTATGTTCAAATGACTGAAGGGGAATGTAATGCAACAATTTCGAGTGGTTATTTTGTACGTGGTGGTATTAAATGGACGTACAATCCGAATGCGGGTAGATTTGAAGAAATATTACTTGATGGGAATGAATATGTTGATAGATTAGAAGTACTAAGGGCCCAGTTGGAAAAATTTAATCATAAGCAACTATCGACTGAAGAGTACAGAGACATCATATACAAAGGATATTTCTATAATGGTGGACACAGATATGAATATAATTCTAACAGTGGAGTATATGAACAAATTGAGTTGACTAAACAAGAATATCAAGTGAGATTAAGAAAACTTCAGGAAGAGATGAGAAAAATTGGACTGAATAATGTGCAACTATCGGCTGAAAACTATAAAGATATTATTGACAAAGGATTTTTCTATCATTCTGGTTATCGGTATGAATACAATTTTGACAGTAATGGTTATAAACGAATTGAGTTGACTGAACAAGAATATCAGGAAAGACTAAGAAAACTTCAAAAACAGTTAAAAAAAATTAGAATGGATCATGGACAGCTATCAGCAGAGGCATATAAAGATTTTATCAACAAAGGATATTTTTATCATGATGGTTATCGTTATGAGTATAATACTGATAATGAAGAATATCAGAGAATTGAGTTAACCGAACAGGAATATGGAGAGAGACTAAGAAAACTACAGGAACAATTAAGAAATATTAAAATGGATCATGGACAGCTATCAACTGAAATGTACAAAGATATTATCAGCAAAGGGTATTTCCATTATGGTGGACATAGATATGAATATAATTCTGAGAGTAGAATATATGATCGTATTGAGTTAACCGAACAAGAATATAGAGAAAGATTTAGAAAGCTTCAGGAACAATTGAAGCAAATTGGTTATGGACCAATGTCGGCAAGCGAATGTAATGCGACAATTACCAATGGAATATTTAATTTTGGCGGCTATGAATGGTTTTATAGTGTCGATACCGGTAGCTATGAGATTGGTGATAAGTCTAGTGTAAAAGAAGTGAGAATTAATTCTCAAAATCTAAATAATAATAAATTAGATAAAACTCACTATGGATCAACAAATCGCGAAATAAGTTCGTCGAATTCAAGGCCCCCAAATAATCTTATCAGTAAAAATAGAGGTGATCAACCGCCTCAGCATATTGATCAAGATTATGAATCAGAAGAAGTCCTAGAACAAGAACCTGGAATTGGATATTATCAAACGGAACAAAAACCCGAAATTGGTTTAGCTCCACACGGAGTATATAATCAAGTATATGATCAACCAACAACACCTTTTCGAACAGTCCCATTGGATCCATATAAAAATGAAGAAGAACGAAGAAAATACGAACTACAGTTGACACAAGTCGTTCCTGTTGCTAACAATGCACAAACCGAACATCAACGAAGATATGAACAAACACAGTCTACTTATACAAAAATTACAGGTGCGCAACAGGCTGTTTACGCAACTCCACAAACACTACCTGTCCTTGGCAGACCATATGCACCAAAACCAATTCCTACGGATGCATACATAGTCAGTTCTGAAGATGCTGGACAACAACTATTAACAGATGATCTACAAAGGCATGAAAAACCTCTATTAAATTCAGCTTCACAAATGTCAGGATATTCCACAGAAACAAATTGGCGTCAATCGAGAAATGCCAAAACAAATTCACAAGTAATTAGTTGACATATTCGGTCATTGTCTAATAAAATAAAAATAATTAATTTCCAATTTACAGTCAGAAAATCTGGACGATATGAAACAACATTTGGAATCACTTGATCTTCAATATTCTGATGATAAACAAAAATCGGAAGGGTTAGGGCAACAACAAATTTCGCCAGACTATTCAGATCTTGTTAATGATAAATATTCATCAAATGTACAAAAACAACAACAAGCAAATTATAATGCTGCGATACATAAAAAAACTGAACACTCCGAAGAAAAGGCGCCGGTATTATGGTTAATTTTATCACTAAATGGTGAATTAATTTAGATTTAATGTTTATAGGTTGTTGAATTACCAAAAGAAGAAGAAAAGCTAAGTAGATGGCAAAGATTTAAAAATATTTTAGGTATTAAATAGATAATGGAGGATAAGGCCAGTGTAATCTGTTTTATTTTATTTTTAAATAAATGTTAAAAAATGTAAAATTTTGGTTTTTATCATTGTAATTTTAAAACATGTTCGTTCATTCAAATTCTAGATGGGACAAGACACAATAATAATTTTTATATTGCAACTAGAAATGATGAATTTACTTTAAACAAAGAGCGTACTTACCTCACCAAGATTTCGCCAGAACTTAATGAAGATTTTTTGCTGATTGACGTCTGAAAATGAAGTGATGTATTATTTCCTAAACTATCATAAATCAAAAAATTAAAACAAATTGTTTGGGGTCTCATTAGTTCTTCAACCGGCTACACTAACGATATGGACATTAGAGATTAGCAATAACAATATTTCTACTCACAATTTTTAATATATTTAATATTTTAATAATGAATCCCTATAAAGGCTCCATAGCAGACCGGTTGAGCAGCGAGTTTGGGGTACTTGAATAGAAGACAATCTTATTCATTAAATACATTAAGGAACATACCCAAATTCAACGACTGTGATGGTTTAACAGTAGCACCTTTCACTCCCGACATTTTAATGAAATTTTTCTTTTTATTTAATGAAATTAATTGTTTCAATAACTTTTTAATAATACTTTTCGAAACACTGTACAAAAATTCTAGGTTATATCTAAACAAAAAGTGCGCGCAATCTGCCTTAATGATAAAATGTCAATGTCAGTGATATGTCAAGTACTCGTCCGCGGGTACGTTATCAAACCCTGTTTAACCATGTGACCTTTGACATTTTTTGACATTTTATTCACTCGATACGTCATTTTTAAGTTTTTAATTTTAGATTTTCGTCTTTCGCTTTTTAGCATTTGAGAAGTAAGGTTTACATTTTTTTATTGTTTAAAAAAAGTAATTTTTGAGAATTTGGTAAAATCATTTTTGGATATTACACAGTGTGGTAAGTGTAGAATTATTAAGTATTTGTTTTGTAAAAATGCACTTTATATTTTTGTACAGTGTAAGTTACACGTATTTGCATAGGAGCTCATATTTCGTTCTCATATAATTCAATAGGAAAATGGTCTCTTTGTTTGGTTTGATTAGCCTAGTTTCCATTCATTGAAATGATATGTTATTTACATTTCTGCCATTCGACATAATTTCATACAAATATTTTGGTAAAATTCATAACATTTTTGATTGGATCTTGATTGCCAAAAGAAATACTATTTTTTACGCGTCCATAAACACCAGGCAATGAGTATTTCATAATATTATTAAATTATCTTACTCATATTTTGTATTTTAAGTATTTGCCATAGAAAATTGTTCTCTAATTGGATATTACATTGAAAGATTCATTGACCTTGGAGTAATTAAAGTCAGTGTCTAAAAAAACCAACAATTCTCCATTACCTTCTATTCTATATAATTACATAATGTATATACCCAATAAAAGCTATCCGTAACAAGATTTTGTGGTTTCATTGTATTTGCTTATTTACGTCTTTGAATCATGTTCAAGAAATACAAGAAATGTTCCTTCATTTCAACTAACATATCGTCTGGTTGGATTGACTTACTTGGTTATAAAATGCATAATTAAAATTACTTGATGATTAAAACCTTATCAATCACATGCATTATGTGATTTCTTATATAGATAACAGGAATGATCAGCAAAAATGATTATTTTCTAAAAATTCAGGACCGCTAAAAAAAAATTTGTTAAAACATTGGGTACATAAAATGCACACCATAACATTTGATAAGTTGAACTAAATAATAAAATTTTACATCCATTGTAAAGTCGTAGGTTATTATGCAATTGGGGTATCATTCAAATTCAATCTGACAATTGTTCCACAAGACTGATCACTCTGTATCGTCTATCTATACGTATCTAAGTGGAGTAGTTGTTAACTAAAAATATGTCTGGCTATTATACCATTATAGATTCTTAACTAAACCCGCTTTGATCATCATCCTTTCTAGCAGAAGACGCCTTTCACATTGTGTAAAATTCCGTTCAAAATGTTCACAGGTCATGTCTCTCATATTGTTGTTGACTTTTATCATTAATTATATCTATCCCCTTGATATGTGTAAATTCATTTTTATTCTATTTATTTATTTTTTCTCGTCCTAAATAAACTTTGATTGAAATTAATGATAACTCAATATATTGATCACAGCTACTCTTCGGCTGTATGTATAAAAAAAACAAATCAATGACTTGAACCAGTTGGCGCCTTGTGGCATAGTATCCACACAATAATACATAATAGCAAAATATGGGACACTGTTCTTATATTAATTTATACTTTAATGCAACTCCCTCCCCCCATCAATTCAACCAGTCTTGCTCGACATGATTCTATAAATCCTCCACCTCACCATACCTTTTTTTGCTATTTGTATGTATGAAACATGTTAAATAAGTGTTTGTTACACAGTTTTTAACTTGTTGAATATTTTATTAAATTGATATTTGTCCTATATACTTATAGATACATAGAGGTACGCTACACACATATATACATACATACTACCTATTTGGTCTCGAATAGAAAAAAAAAATCAATAAAAATAAAGGAAATAACCGAAAAAATCGATTCCTTTTTAAAATGTATTATCTAGTTCTGAATAATGTTCGATATGTACAGTAGGCACACGTACCCCACATAAATAATATTCGTACTTAGTACATAAATACACACATATGTACGTACAATTACGCAATTAAATAAGCAAGTGTAGTAGAACTGCGTAAATTCTAAATATCAAAAGAATTATTTGGAAATAATATGGGAAAAAAGGAAAAATTAATTGTCTATTTATTTATTAAATAACCCCATTTAAAAAGAGCTACATTTGTAGGCATTTAAAAATCAAAATATATTAAAAATTATTAAAATAATCAAAATAATTATTTACATTTCTTTGATTAATTATGTATATTGTTGGACAGAGCGGCATTAGTTAAGAGAATTTAAATGGATCGTTTGTTAGAATTTATTGTATTTTATATTTAATCGCTATAGGTAGGTACAAATATCCTTAATCATTTTACCATAGGTTCTCGCTTGACTCTTGTAGAACCTAACAAGTCTTTCTTTCTTCTTTGACATCAAATTATTACCTCTATTTCAAAGAAAAATGGCAAAGGAAGCCACATTTAAGAGATTTTTTTTGGTTCTGGTCGATTTCCTCATTTCTGGAACATTGTTTTTTGTAACTCATTCTGTGCCTGTAAACAGAAACCAAAATGTTTTGGTGCTAAACCTTGCAATTATCCATTTAAAATATATTTGGTCCATAATTGTTCTAATGTAGAGTTTAAAAGTTTGCGTGATTATTTTTTAACGGAAACTGCCTATCAAATATTATGTTCTGTTCATTCACCTATTAACTAATTAGTATATATGGTAAGAAAAATTAATTTTAATTAATACACATCTGGTATTTGGCATCTGAGAATAGAAACATTGACTTCTCAATAAAAATTGTTATCGTTTCTCGAAAAATGTTAAATGCCAATATTAATATTCATTTGTTTCATATCGCTTTTAATGTTGACTCGTCGTTGACACGCAAAATGCCACAATATGCTGATAATAATGTATGTACGTTTAATTATAAGAACAAGAAATTAAAAATTGATTGTTGGTACAAATAGAAAGTAGCCTTCTTTTGACTAATTTACATTTAAAAAAAGTGTGAAAAATCACCACGGATTTAAATTGTATTTGATGACATCATCAAAAGAATAATTCAATTTCAATGAATTAATTTTATTGTTCGGTCAACTATTATCTCGGAATAAAGTTACGCCTTTTATATTAACAGAAAAATATCAACCAGTGGCGGCCTTAGAAAATTAATGATCTATAATCATTGTGAATCAATTAATAATTAGTACACTGGACATCAAGAGTTGTCCGTAAATATTGCCATTATTTCTTATGGGAATTTTTACGAATACAGGTAGCCCTCCTACAATACGGAAATTCTCGTGCAACACGGTTTCACAGTATAGCATAGTTTCACTATAATATAATAAGAAAATTGCGAAAATTCTCGTATAATACGGTTCTACAATAGTCTCATACAACAAAAAAAAAAAAAATTAGGAAGTTTAGAAATGAAATTAAATAACATTAATGATGTGATTTTTACATTAAGTGAAAGTTGCGATTTCGCTGATTGAATTTCTTTCGTTTTTACATTTTTCTCAGTAAACTATTAGTAATGGATTCGTCGACACCATCTCTAAAAATATGTTTGATTAATATTAAATTAAAACCAAAAAAATCTCAATTTTTTTTTCAGAAATTTAAAGAACAATCTACGAACGATATTACGATGGCCTGCGGCGTTTCATGCATAAAGTATTTGGTTTTTTTGTTTAATCTTTTATTTGCCGTAAGTATTTACAATTTTATAGTAAAAATATTTTTATTTATCTTTTAAAATCTTATGTGTAATACATTTTTGTTAATTGTTTTGGTAAACAATTGTGATACTTAAGACGCATTTTTTTTATTTTGAGTAAATTACCTATCTGGAATGAGTTTATAAATAGTTTGAATGTCATTTTTCCTAAATATGTCAGTAGGATATGTATTTGGTACTGATTGTATACAAATGGACAAAACCGATTTATATTTTCAAGACAAATTGCTTCAGACTAGAGGTAGCTCTAGCTAGATACGGTTCAAGACAATACGAAATACAAAATGTATATGTGCTAACTTCTGATTCTCTAATTGTTAAAGAATGTAATATCATAAATAGAAACGAAATAGCAGATGATCCTATGTCTAGCCCGTGGAGGATTTGCCATCAACTTGTATTATGTTCAAGTGTTCGCCAAACACTGATAATTAATATTAAAAAAATGAAAAATTCTTATACAGGAAATACATTTGGGGACGCAAACAGGCTCTTGAAGTCTGTTGATAAGAAAATCAATAAAGCACTACTATCATCTATCTAATACGAACGTATTTTAGTTATTACTCAGCGCATTGTGATGCCAATGCTATGAAATTTATCAAAATTGATGACTAACAATTAAAATGTTCGATTGAAAAATTAAAAAAAATATTAAATCCGTCATGTTAGAAGATAAAATAACCCAAAGTACTTGGAAAAGAAAATAGAACGATCTTAAATCAATCGAAGTGTCCTACTGAGTTGTGCATCTTTTTACATCTTTTTACATTGCGCGTGTATTGTTTTGGAACGAAACCCCCACGCAATCAAGGAATCATATAAAATCAAGAATAATAGTCGAACAAATAATTCCATTTTCTTGTATTTTCCATGCATGGATCATTTGAGATGACTATACTTTTATACTTCCAATAATCATTTATTTCAGTTGACTGGATTGGCTATTCTAACAGTGGGAGCATTCATACAATCAGCATACCATCACTATGCCAATTTTGTCGGTAATTTTGAAAATTAAACATTTTCCTTCTATAGAATATTACTCAATATTTGAATAAATTTTTTAGGTGCTAGCTTCTGGTCGGCTCCAATCCTATTGATGGTAGTCGGAACGGTGGTATTTATTATTGCATTCTTAGGATGTTGCGGTGCAGTTAAGGAAAGCTCTTGTATGGTTTTAACAGTAAGTTTGGCCATATTTTCTTCTATACATTAGGCTTATTTTATGGTTTTTTGTTTGTTTTTCAGTTTTCTGTTTTACTTGTTTTAATATTCCTGTGCGAAATCGGCATCGGTATTGCCGGTTATGTAAAACATGCTCAATTAGAGGGAATTTTAGAACGTGGATTTAATACAACAATGAAAGATTATGACCACAATAAAGATGCATGGAAACTCATTCAAACAGAGGTATTTTAACAGGATGCGGATTTTTTGTTTTTTTTTTTTATTATATATATCAAAACTTACATTCATTAGTTGGATTGTTGCGGAATTAATGGTCCAACCGATTGGACAGAAGTGTATCCAAACGGAACTTTACCCCGTGCCTGTTGCCAACAAATGCCGGTTAATCAAGAATACTGTACTACTGAATGGTCATACAAAGATGGATGTATGCCAAAATTGTTAAGTTTTTTGGAATCAAAATCTTTAGTTTTAGCTGGTGTTGGAATCGGTATTGCTATTGTTCAGGTATGTCATAGAACAAAAAAAAATAAAATAAAAAAATATATATATATTTCATTAAAATCTTATGATCTATTTCAGCTCATTGGTGTTTGCTTTGCTTGCTGTCTATACAGAGCGTTCAGACGAAATTACGAAACAGTTTAAAATGGCAAACGAAATCAAAAACAAACCGATATATGTATGTAGTTTAGTCAGAGATATGATTTTATTATATTTATATTTATAAACCTAAATAGCCCTTATTAATAATGTTTTGCACTGATTATTGGTTAGCTCATAATGACGTAGATTTAGTTAATATAAAATTCAATTCAAATGTGGGATGACGAAACAACATACCATAGTTTAAGCTCAATTTAAATTGTTGGGGTTGTTTTTTAACCTTTAGTATTTAAGGTTTTTTGTATTTTTTTTTATTGCTCTTAATTATTCATAATGAAGGATGACAGAAATTAGAAGAAAAAAAAGAAAAAATTTGACGATATTTAAAAATTTTATTTTCTATTTCTATTTTTAGTTGTTTGAAGATTAGTGAAAAGGGGGACCAATTTGTTGAATAATTCAGAGCATTAGATATTTAAGAATTTATTAAACTTTTTTAATATTTAATCATTCACAAAATATTTACATATGCTGATTAAGTATATTTTATTACTATAATTTTATATACTATGCACAGATTTACGAATAAACTTAGGATGTGTGCTGGTTTTTCTTTAA
The DNA here is from genome assembly GCA_026745375.1 of Platyura marginata. NCBI lineage: Eukaryota > Metazoa > Arthropoda > Insecta > Diptera > Keroplatidae > Platyura > Platyura marginata. The sequence goes on from JANSTT010001663.1 coordinate 9,117, forward strand.
GTACATATTGTTTATTTAATAATGTACACTACGACAATATACGAGTATTAATGTGATTTAGAATGCTATATTCATTTTGATTTTATTATTTTTTTTTTTTCGTTGGTTTAATTGAAATTATTTTTTTTTTAATTCTATCTTAATCATATTGAGTTAATTAAGTAGAAATATTCAATATTCGTATTTTTGTAAATTTTTTTAAGAATATCTTGATGTTTATTATAGAATACAAAATTAAATATTTGATACACATTTATAACTGTAGCAAAAATAATATATTTGAATAAAACAAAAATTATGTTTAATTGTTTTCAAAGGAATATTGGAATTTTTAAAATTGTCCCTTTCAGGGATGCCAGGCGGTCCCCCATCTTTGTCATCTTTTTTTTCAGCCGGGAAAGAAAATTTGAACATTCGACTCGAAAAATCGTTTTTTTTCATCTTAAAACTCTAAAAACAGCGCGTTGTTTAAAAAAAGCTTTGAATACAAAAATTTCAACTAAAAAGATAGGGTATTTGGCTGAAAAGTATCCCTGGATACCCAAATGTTCAAAAGTATCGAACTTTCGCCAAAAATAAAGGCCAAAATGTTATAATTTAAAATCCCGGGTGCCAGTTCCATTACAGCAGTAGTGACACCTACATATTCAAACTAAAACCAAAAATTACCGACAAAGTAGTTTCATTTCATATTTATCACTTCGCTAGTTGTCATTTTCATAATTTTTTTTTATGAAGCGACGAAAAAAAACCATTTTTGCGTTTGCTGGAAATAAAAGTTTTTTTTTCTACGAATAAAACAAATCGCGTAAAATTGTTTATATTTTCTATTAATAATTTACATTTCCAATAAATAGGTAAATTTATGTAAAACTAATTGATTCAAGCTAACAAGTGGTTAAGTGAATAAGAAAACACATTTGCGGATAGCCAACAGCATCGGAATAAATATGGACGATTTGGGTGAGTTTTTGTTTTTTTTTTGTTTATTTTATGCAAAAAAGCTATAAAATCAACACTAAATGATGTCATTTTATTTATTTGGCCTTTATTATAATGTTCCAAATGGATATCAGTATGGGTAAACATCGTCAATATAAAGGCAATCCAACATTCTTAAGATGCATGGAAACTGCACAAAGTGTGCCACTATCATATGTATGTAAAGAAATTTGCTGTATTTTGCCATAAATTCCAAAGCATTAACTTGTTAAATCTTTGGAACGCTACTTGCTACGTCTATTTATATCAATTTTATGAGATTTTTTATATTTTTCTATTCTCATTCTTATTATTTCTATATATATATAGTTAGTAAATTCACTGAGGATCGTATTTTTCTGATGCTTATTACGACATATTTACCTTGAATTAATTTTAAGTACCTCAATAAATTGAAAATAAAGTTTTGCAAACACACCTGGGACGACATTTCATTTATCAATTTTAAAGCAATATGCATACCTATTTCAAGGTCGTTGAATTTTTTTGTTTAATTTTCTGTAGGTATTTGGTCAATTTACCCTCAAATGAGTTTTTAACTTGACAAAATCTGAGATATGTAACTATAAAAACCTCACATTTGCCAATAAGCATTGAATAACGTTAAAAATCTCTGTCACAAGAACAGTGTTTCCTCTTGCGGTTGGTGACGCCGGTTGGAATTCAGACACATTGAATAATTATGATTACTAAAGTAAAACTTATTTCGAGTGCATAAGTATGTAATAACAAGGTCGTAAAAAGTATCAATGCCTTGAAATACTGTTAAGTCGATAATCTTGGTTTTTTTTTGGGAAACCATAAGGAGTCATTTTGTACGTTTAATATTCAAGATCAACTTTTTTAGTCAATTTTCTAATTAAACTGAGAATTGTATGCCTCAATTACCCTAAAAAAAACGTAAAATTTCGGTTAATTTCTTATTGTCTCTCTCGAGTTCAAATATAGACATATCGCACCATACTTATGTATTTCAGCTAAAAAAAATAGTAGTTAATCGTGCCTCTTAATGCTGTAGAACTGTAGGTAATTGTATTTGCAAATATTGCATTAATGCCCGTAAGTTATGATACACCTATAAAAATGTTTCCATATTTGGATAAATATTTATGAAAGTCACATGTCCATATAAAATGCGTCTATCTTTGCTATATGATTTATTGTTTAAATATATTTAAAGACATCATACTTAAGATTGTTAGTTATGACAGCATCATTTAGTGTCAGTATGTTTTTCTTCCATATACATAATTCATTTTAACGTATTGCAAGAGTAAAATTGACTAAGACCACATGTTTGATCTTTAGAAATAAAAAATGATTAACTACAAATATAGACATCTACTAAATCCCTTTACTTTAATCCTTCGCAATGTAGGGCAGGCGCCAACTTTTAGCTAAATAGTTTTTTTTTTAAAAAAAGTTGTTAAAGTTAGAACTTTTGTATGTAATGTCTGCTGCTATTTTATTGTTTAATATAGTCTCTAATGGCTACTTACAGTTAAAATTTACGCAAATGTCCAAACACTTTCACCACAATCCAATTAGTTAAATTGAAAACCCCCAAATAACGATAAAAACAGAAATAAAAATCTAAAACCAAATTAATTAAGAAGAATATCCATGTTTATATACCTCTACTATTTATTATATACTAAATCTCAACTCCCCGAAATAGTACTGTGACATAATCATTTTTCTGACATATTATTTTATCAGGTCGAACTGTTGTTTTATTTTATTTTTCTTCTCTACATAAGTATATTCCAACTACCTAACTATCTACTACTAAGCTCCACTCTAGTAGGAGGCTATTTCAAATGAATTGTACATTCACGCAACATTATTTTGATATTCCACACACGTCAGTGAAATATAAGGTGTCGATGTGGGATGTCATAGTTTTAATGACGACAGTTAATCGGTGCTTATAGTATTTGATTATTATGGTTTTTTTTTGGGAGTGTGTGTATCTTGATTAAAATGTTAATTAATATTAGATGGCCATTGTTATCTCAGAAGTTTATATAGTGTTTTGAAAATAATTTTTTTTTTGAGTTTTTTTGCAAATTAGAACAAAATTACTAACACTCATGTTGTGTATGTACCCCCTACCTAACATATACGTTAATAATTAAAAATAATCAATTGACAACCTGCTACGTTCCATTCATATGTTTTTTCAGTGTCGAGATTTTTTTTTTGTAATTTCTACCTTGTTGTGCGGTTTGTTTTAATATTTTAAAATGTTAAAACTTGTGTCATAGTAAATAAATAAAGTTGTTGGAATTTCTGAAAAAAATGTAAATGTTATCTGATAAACAAATTATAATTAACAATCTTTAATTTGAAATTAAACCATTCAACAATGGCTTTTTTTTTGGTTTTTTAATTCACTTGATTTATAAAAATTTGAATAAATTAATTTGGACAGCTGTTTTATTATTGAATAAGAAGAATTAATTTAATATCATACAACCATATTGAAATTTTTTCTTTATTCAAATACATGCATACATACATATGTATGTACATATGTAGTCAATAATTTTTTAGAAATGGAATAATAATTACAAAAGGCTGCCAAGCGACTCATTTAAGAATTGCATCTAATCGTTAATTATAGGTTAATTACGATTTGGTTAAACTTTCAAAATTGAATCTCCTCGAGGAAAAAAATCTAGAATTTTTTTTAAGGTTTTACGGAATTCCAAATATTGCCCAAAATGGCTATAAAATTAAAATTACCCCAACTTCAAAAAATCGTAGATTCTTCAAATCTAAACCGATTTTCACGTATTTGGTCTCGTTGGAAAGGTTATTAAAAGTACTTTTAAAGAAAAAAAAAATAATAAAAATATCGTTCCAAATTGCAAATGGGTCAAATTCCAAAATTAATTTTAACTTTCCAACGATTCCAACTTTTCAATAATCGCTCAAAAGATACGCTAGTGTGTTTCATAAACAAAAAAATTTAAATTCGAGACCATTTTCAGTTATCGACATGCTGCATTTCCACATATTTGTAATTGTTGATGGTCAACCCGGATAATTGATACGTTTCATATGGAATGGCTAAATTTTCTTTTGCCCAAATAATAAAGATCCTGACAACATAAATATTGGTGTTATTCATATTAATTGACAAAAAACAAATTAAGAGTAAACACAATTTGAGACATCTCCATAAATAATAATCATATTCCTATCATTGATATCAGACATTAGTACCGAATGCAAACATCAAAAATATTTTAAAAATTGGTGGCAACAGTGGCAACAATTTTGACTCGTTGCGTTATTACATAGGTATATTTTTGAAATCAATTAAAATTAATTTGTTCATCTTAATACTAACAAAAGGCCCAACCCAACAAATTATCGCTTATGAGTTGTTCTTTTATTTGTCTTGTCACGATTATATCTATTAGTTGTCGTGATAATCACCCATTACCCCCATTAGCTTTTATATTTATTATGACTGAAACAATTTAAATCACTTCCTTTTAACGATACACATATAATGGTAGTCTTGAAAATGATGAATTTAGTCCCACCCTGAATTTCTATATTCATACACACTGGTAAGCAATCTAATCAAAGCTTAATATAGAAGCTATACAAAACGATTTATGTGTGTTCCGTCTTACCTACATATATGTTACTTGTTCCATTAAAAATAGTTTAGCAAAGCAAAAAAAAAAAAATAATAAAAATTTGCAAGTCATTTAAAATAAAAATCTAACTAAAGAAAATGTGCTTTAACATACATAAATAAATAATATGAATTATTTACTATAGTTAAAATAATTTAAAATCATGTAGGTACGTACTCATTGTAAAGAATTCTCTAATTCGTGAAAATATTGGACAATATTTTTGAATCTTATGTGAACCTTAAATTGATATCACTTTGAAACTACATATGTAGATCATCCTCTATTTAATATTCTGTATATTTACTATGGTATACTGGTACAATTTAGTTAACCATATACTCATACATATATAAAAATCAACAAATTATTAAATATTTAAATTATAGCTTGTTATGAGTATTGTTTGACTGGTAAATATTAATTTAAATTAATTTGCTCGATGATACTTCTTTTGTAAAAAGACTCAAAAGTCGAAACAAAATAAATTAAATAAATTTCCAGCAATTTCACGTGCATATGTATGTATGTATGCATGTAATGTATGTATAGTATAGGACTTTAAATGGATTGTATTAATGCCGGACGAAATAAATTAAAAAGTTTCATCTGACAGATGACGTATTTAGATGACAGATATAATTAAAATTAGTCATCTTAACGTACAATAAACCGTAAATTGTATGAATCAAAACTATTGCCTCTTTGAGTGCATCAACGCATAAAAATAGTATTAAATAATTTTTTAAAAAAAAGTAAACAGTACATATACATTTATGTGGAGACGTGGAAAGTTTTTTAATAAAAAAGTGTAAACATATTTATAGTTAGATTAAAAACAAAACTAATAAATACCTAATAATAGTTAAGATTGTTGTTATTTATTTTTGTTTAGTATGTGTGTATTAGAATGTGGTAAAATTTATTTGAATTGTCAAAACACGAATATAAATGCATTGATGAAAGATATCGTGTTTGTTTTTGGATGGAACTACATATGTAGTTTAATGTATAGGAGACATTTTCTTTGATGTTTATAAAAAATTACATTAAAATTTTTTTATTAAATTACCAAGGGGTAATGAATGAATTAGTATAATTTTAATTAAATTTGTGAAATCGTGCTCTAACAGCGATTTTTGTGTTTTGCTGAGATTCAACGAATTGGGGTCAAAAAAGCTACAGATACATAAATAAAAATATTACAAAAAAATTGGGACAATTTTGTGTCGTTAAGATGATCCGCATCAACAATGATACTTTAACTTTTTCATTTGCTCCTGCGAATCTGCTAGTAGTATATGCACGTATGTTATTACAAAAAATATAGCCCATTTTCCCATCACATAAAGGCTTTGTATATTCATTTTCTAGTTCTCCTTAGAAATGTCTTCGAAGATTAGCATTAATTAAATTAAAATTTAATTACTTTTCACATTTTTTAAACTACAGTAGGTACATACAATATTATTCCAATCAATGTCGTAGGTTTCAAATAAATTATTTATAACGTACTTATGTACTTACTACATATATACATATGTATGTACAAATGTATATAATAATACCTACTCTAATAAATCCCACATCGTATAATATACATACGAATAAGTTGTATATGACATAAATGACCGAATCAAGTTCTTAATAAAGAAAAGGAAAATTCAAAGAACCTAAAGCTAAACCTAAATAGCAAGAGTTTTTTCATTTTGTTTATTTTCATTTGTTTTTCACAACAAACGTCACACATCATTTCCATCACTTTCTTCTTCATAATATGCCACTCCGAAATTGGGATCTCGCTGACTATAATTGAATCAGTCATGCGGCCGCGACACAATATACAACTTTTCTTGTTATCATTCGCAATTGATGTCTTTATTTTGTTTTTTTGTTTTTCTTGCCGCACCGCAAAGTTTTCTCAACATAGTGTGTGAGTCCGGAGAGTGTGTGAGCCGCCACCAAAAGATTTTCTTAATTAGTGACATACTTTGAATCATTATGCGAGTGCGTATTGTTCCATGGGACGTTTTCAAATGTGTGGAAAATTTAAATAACTTTTTTTTTTTTGTAAAAATTCCTTTTTATTTTTCTATCTTAGTTATTTTTGTCATAAGTGTGGCGTCTCGTGCATTTTTTTTATGCTTTTTAAACATATGTGAATTTGTTGATTATTTTGTTTTATCATTCATCAAAATGTGTTTTTTTTATGATTTTTAATCTTTTTTTTTTTTCTTGAAATCTACACTAAAGTTTGCATTATAAATAAGCACGGCTGTCACTAATTCATCTTATTTTAATGGTTCCATTTTTTACTAGGTATATTAATTTTCTTTCATTAAATTGCATCTTAGACATTTCATTTGACAAGATACGCTTTCATCTCAAAATTTATGTAATTAATTTGTTATGGGATGTTACTGTGATTCATGATCTATGTCTTTTGTTAAAATTTTGTCTTTACGTCTGATGGATTGACAAAAATAGAATCATTCTATATTTAGTTTTTGCAAAGGTTATGGTTTTTTTTTTTTTTGTTTTGTTTTTCAAATACTTATAGAAATGTAAGGTACTCACAAATAAATTGTAATAACATCTTTATTATAAATTTCATATAATGTACGACCGTACAACCGGCTATTTCTTATTTGTATTGATTAATGAATGTTGTAATATGCGTTCATCTGTCAGAAATATTTTTCTATCATTTCAAACATCATGATTTTTTTGTGTTAAACAAGATCTCTATTAGCTGATTAACAGATATGAGTATCAATAATTCAGCTTTTATTTTTACATTAACTTTTTTTTTCTTTTTTTGTAACATCACAGTTATTAGTTGCCACAAAGACAAAACAATTTTTTGGAAAAATTTTTAGATATAAAATCTAAAGTGTGTTCAGTAAACAGATAGTCTCTGAATAAAACTAACGTTTGTATAAATTCAAAGTAAAATCAACTTTAAGTGGTTAATTTGTAATGTTTTTATATTATAAATTAGATTTAGTGATTATAGACTTTTTTTATAAATTGATAATTACATAATGTAACAATAAGTCACAGTAAGACGTACTTCAAAGCATGATTTGTCTAATAAGAAGTTTTTTGGTCTACCCGCGAGAACTTAGATTACACCATACGTTTAGCATCTATAGACACGTGAAGTCTCAAAATCTAAAGGCGTAACAGACTTACATTGCTCGTCGAACTTAATCTATCTTATATTCACTAAAAACCTGTATACCAACTTGAAATATTGAATTTTGTAGAAATCTATTTGAGCTATTCACAAAATATTGTAATTAAGAATTTTAATCTCTACAAATCTTTTGCCATTTTTATAGTACATAGAACTTCAACAAAACTTATAATTTTACAAATAAAGACGCAACCCAAAGAATATTGTACAGTATTTTCAACTTAGCATTTCATCTCTTTCAACCTTTGTACCTACAACACTTAGCTTCATTCTTAGCTTCACATTAAACGGCGTTTAATAATTAAAAAAAATTCGGTATGAAAGAAAAATCTGTTTGATAATAACCAAAATCTTATAAATGTTTTATAACTTACAATATGAGTCGAGCTTCGCTACTGCTTTTATGACGACTAATTACACTACTGGATTATATTATAACTTTACACACTTCATTCATAATTTTTTTTTAAATCTTTGAGCGTAACAATAAATTATTGTTTCTCCATATTGTTAATTATCTATATATTTATGAATGATTTTACACTATTGTTGTAATTTTTTATATATGATGAATAAAATTATCATAACAAATACAACTATAACATTTTTATTTGTTGAAAATAAACGTCACGGCACACAAATTTCGTGACAACTATTGGAATTTTAGTCATTTCTCACCTTATCTTTCAACGAAATGCAATTAATAATATTGAACAACATGTCAAATATTTTCTCATTAACAAACATTTTAAGAAAAATATCCGTTGTGGCTATATTTACCTACATTACAACAAAACGTATGTATATATGCTACAGGTTCTTATACAGATTTTTGTGTAGGTGGAAAATGTCTTAAATCAGAATATCACATCACGTAACAATTTTTTACTGATTTTTACGTTAGCGCGCGAAAACATCAACTGAACATTACGAATTTGCATAAAAAATATTTTCTTTAATTTCGTGTATGACTTTTATAAATAAAAAAAAAATAGTGACATAAATTTTTTATGTGTGTATTTTTTAAAAGAAAATTCAGTGAAATTTAATAGAAAAATGTAAGAACTTTAAAAAAGTTGCTACGGATAATAATAACTAATATAACTATCATCAACAAAATAAAAAAAAAAAATGGATCGTTCAATGTATGGCAAAGTTGATCCTGGAGCAAGACAACCATATCGATGTACTGTAAGGGAAAAAGGAATTTTACCGGGATGTAAGTCTTAATTTTTATATTTAAAATAAATTTTTTTTTTAAATAAAATCTTTTATGTAATTTGTAATAGCAATTTTCTACACATACTTTTAAATATGACGTATTTATTTGCGTTATAGAAATGTTTATTGGTATGATGTAAATTATTATATAGCAACCTGTTACCAGCTGTTATTTTTTTTTTTTTTTACTATTGATTGTGAGTTGTGTTAAATCACAGTTAAATTCATTTTAAATTAATGGGATATTTGTTGTCGCTTAAAATAGCTACAGCAATATTTTCACTTAAATGTCGTCGTTACTTTAGAAATTCCTTTCTGATGGAATTATTAGTTTCGTTATTGAAAATCTTCTGGCGTTTTAAGATTTTTGGGTGGTTTTATACCAGATCCATCATATATAATTACATATATAAAAGTCGGGCAACTTTCTCCATTAAAATCACAAAAATATGATTATGATTTCAATATTTTTGTTGTGTTTTTTCCAAATTATTATTGTCCAGTTTTCACTTTTTTAAGTGATTATTTTCTAGTTTTTCGTATATAATTATTACTAAACTTATAATCTGCTAGGCCAATTGTATGGCTAGCGATAAATAATCATAATATATTACAATTACCATTAGAAATATGATAATTAATTATTAAAATGTCTGTATAAGTAGATTAGAAAAATTAGATTTATAGATATGAAGAAAAATATCCAGGGGTTCTATAACTGTAACTAACTGAAACCTGACATTTGTTTTGAATCGAAGTAATTCATATTAAGTATACTTTGTTTGATAATTAATTTAGATTTTGTAATTTAAAAAAAAACTAATTTTTAATTCTCAGTTAAATTTCTAATAATTTTTTTATTGTTTACACATTTTTCAAATACATTTTTACTGTACTGAAAAAACAGAATTTTTTATTAGTCATCAATTTTTTTTCTTAGCATAAATATACATATTTCGAAATCAAGCACAAATGAATTTTTTTTTTGCCAATTGATGATTTATTAACACTTTTTATCACAAAAAAGTTCTTTATTAAATACTAAATATAAAAATGTTATAGTTAGTTTCATATATTTCGTAATCTAGCTAAAAATTCATAAAAGTTTTTTTTTTTTAATAAAATTCTCCATTAAAAGATTTGTCAATTTAAACGAGAAAGGTCATACATATTTAATTATATTAGTGCGACGCAAATTTATTCAATACGCCAGTTTATCTCAACTTGTATTTGATTTACATGGTTTTAGGCTACAAGCACACAACGATAACATTTTTAATTCGTTAGATCACATAGTGGAAAAAAAATCTAATTTGGGAACAATGATCATATCTTGTGAGATGTATTTTTTCGTATCTATGTATATTAGAGTGGATCGACAATCACGAATTAAGATAATTTAGATAATGTGATTTTTGAAGAGAATCGGTCCAGGATCTTTCGTTTTATAGTGTTTAGATTTTAAAAGTGTCTTAAACGTAAAATTTAATCTATATCGATCTTCCCTATAATAAATAAATCTTGCACCTACACTATCGTCGGAGGAATATATTTTTGATTTATTCATATCTTTGTGAACCCAAGAATATGATTACATTGATGGATGAAACCCATGTACCATAAATTTGGCCTGATCTTAAATGATCTTTAGAATCTTCTTTTAGTGTTTATCAAGTTTTCCAAAGAAGAAACATATATATAGGTATTTAAAAAAAACGTAAATAAACATGATAAAATGGTTTACATTAGAACGCATTCGAGTACACGCTTTTCATGTTTGTATATATTTTAAAATGTTGTACACTGCAAAAAAAATGTTCACATATCTTTATCAATTAATCAAATTTTATAGTTTATAAAAAAAATTAAAAGCTAACTCGCTCTTTAACTTTAATTGTAAAAAGTGTCAATTATTTTTTACTGTGTAGTTTTAGTGAAAAACAAATAGAAAATTCTATCATTATCTTGACATCAGCCGTAATTATACTCTCATATACATAGCTACCGAAGAAAATCATAATTAGAATGCGTATAAGGCCCAGTCGACATACAACCAACATTTGCATACACCTGAAGTACTATTTCTCTCAATACGAAATTGTTAAATTATTTTTATTTTAAATTTTCGTATATGATGTGCTCTCTCTTTCTATTTTTCTATGTAGAATATGCATTTTCTTTTCTGACTTTTACATATGGACCAAAGCTAATAAACACCAGCAACTGAAACTATTATGTATGTAAATGTCTGTATAAGAGTACTCTAAGTCTACATAGAATCATATAGCAAAAATATAAAATACAAAAAGGTATTTTGTGAGTTGATGTTGACGGTTCTTCTATGTTTAGTTTTTTATATCGTTGAGTGCTGGTGTTTTTTGATATTCGCTAGTTTATTTAAAGTAAAGTATTTTTTTCCAATAAATAATTAATATTAAAAATACATTTATGAAAATAAAAAATTCTTGTAATTGTTGAAAATTTCATAAATTTGTGAATATCGATTTGCAATTACATATTGGATTAATTAATTTAATTTAAAAAAAATGTTATAGGCCTTAAAATCACTATAGTTTCCGTTGAGGCGAATGAAACAAGAGTATAATATTATAATGTTTGTTTACAAAGAAATCAATTTGTAAATGATAATGGATATAAACCATATTCATATTTGAAATGAGTTTTTTTTCTTTTTTTCGTTAGTGTACATTTTAGTGTATATTTGAAAACATTAGTATTTAAATAAGAGCGAATATCATAACCAGATCTCACGCAACAACAAAACACTTCCTACGTCCAATTGCGTCATCATTCTTACGCGTGTGGGTTATACGGTTATGTTCAATTAAAATTTAATTCGTTGTGTTCTAATATAGGAAAGATTTTGTTTTTTTTTTTTTAAATTTCCTAAGATCAGTTTTTAAAAAGGAGTCAAATTATTTGACCTACTAGTGCAAAAATAAGAACAGCTTCTTATTAGTAATTAGAAGTGCAAAATGGCATCTGACACAATTTCATCTCATCAGACTGATCCATTTCATGTTTGGAAATTTGAAACATATATTAGTAAGTTTTTTTTTTTAATTTAAAATTAACTACTATAATAAATTAGTGTATACTGTATAGTGTATACATTATTTATACACAATGTAATAACTTAAAAGTTGTTTTATTCTATATGAGTTTTGTTAGCGGTGGTGCCATACCGATTCCGTCAAGGTATACTTTTTGCGATGTAAATTTTTGGATGTTTTCCAAAAAAAAAAAAAATGGAAACAACAAAAATTTTTATGCCACAAATATTTTTATACAGAAACATTTTTTTTTTCTTTTCTCTAGACATTATCATGCTTAAAGTATAAATGAAATTATAACCATGAAGCGAACGGTCTTTTTTTTATTATTTACCTAAAGTACGACCTTTAAGTATTTCACGTTTCGTTCTCCAACTAAATTACTCATGTTTGATTGCAAAAAAATTGTGTGGAAATACATGTGAAATTCTATACAAATCACTTGAAATATTCATATTATACATACACAGATAAAAACAAATTTATATTATTAGTCATTTCAACAAATTTTTATCAAAATAATTAACTCACGTGAAAAAACGAAAATATGAAAAAAATTGATAACAATATAAAGAAAACAATCTTTAAACTGTCCATTTATAAAACGCGATTGATAAGGAAACTTATCAGACGTTGTCACACATTATAATCAACTTTTGTTGATTTGGAACTTCATTTATATCCAGGTGTATGCAATTAATAACATTTATTACTGTTATAAAGCAGTGCAAGCAAACAGAAAATCATTCATAAATTATAATTTACGTATTACATTAAATAAAAATCTCAGACTGATATAAGTCTAAACAATTACATTTTAATCCCAAAAGAGTATGAATAAGATTTTAAAATTATGAGAATTTACTACCACTCTTGAAATTTGGAAACACATTTTAGTTACATATAACAAGAAGTATATTATGTAAAAAAATTAGGAATAGGGCTAATTTTTCATTTCCAAAAAAATGCATTTGTCTTCAAAATATTTACGCTTCGTGGCTGGTACATATGAATTATAAATACTGCATTTTATGCCTGTAATTATAAAATGGCATTGTGATTTGTTAACAAAATTAAATCTTAGCATAGCAAAATAAAATAATAATGAAATTGTAATTTACAAACAAAACTGTTAGTACAAAATTACTACTAATACAAGCTCAACTAAGTGAATTGTTTTTTTTATCGTTCATAACTAGATACAAACCTACATAGCTACATATATGACTCATATTTTTATACAATTATTAAATTTAGTAATGCCCGTAATTTGATACTCGGAAATATTATTAAATATTTTTTCTATAACGCATTCTTAGTCGCTTCCGATTTTTTTTTGTGGTTTAGTTTCAAGTTTTACGCTCAAAATTAATTAGTATTAAATGTAACTTAATGTCGATCGGATTAAATGTTATTTTCTTGCTATAAAGCTAGAGTGGTTGATAAGAAAATTTTTGTTTATCGAAAAAATGTTAAATAAATCTCAAAAAACAGTTAAAGTTAGTTATGATACAGTTGCGAGTGATATTCAAAGTTATTTAGGTATTTACTGTACATATATCAATAACTATTTAATTCGAATTTATTTAATACCTATAATTAAATTCAAATTCCACTCTGATAAATATTTAAGTAACAGACTGCGATTTAATACGTGAAATCTTTTTATTAAATGAACATAGCATCCGGTTTTTTTTTCAGATGCACTACTAGCTGATCTTCAAAATAGTGTACCGGGTAATCAAAATACATCACATCACAATAATCAAAATGGTAACTCATCATCAGTTTCGGGATATGGATCATTGCGACCAAAACAATCGCCTATGTCGGTTAGTATAAACATTTATTTTCATAAGATCGCCTAATTACAACAAAATTAACCATTCTTTAAGAGTTGGCTGAGTGCCATTTTTTTTTATACACACCATTTTATACATATTGATCTCCTTTTTTTGCATCTAATATTATGTAATTTAATGTATTTTTAGCCTCCATACCAAGCACAACAAACACACAAAAATATTACCGAAACAAGATCATCGCCGGTTTACAATAATAGTTCTGTTAGTCCAAATACCGAATATCATCAAGGATCGATGTCAAGAACTCATGCGTCCCAACAAAATTCATTGAGCCGATCTGGAATATCGGCGTCACCGCACCAAAATACCGGTAATTTATCAGAATTAGACTCATTGCTGCAGGATTTAAGTAGTGCACAATATGGAGCCAATTTAGAAAAACGACATGTACACAACGAGTCCGCCAATTCATCACAATATGTTCTTAATGATTCAATTAAAAGGCCTTCTGTAGATAGTTTATTAGACGAATTAAGTAATGCACATAATGTTGGGCCAATTTATGCTGTTCCAAATGGGTATGTAAGACTGTCCATATGATTTTAATTTATTACTATTACCATACAATTTGTAGGACATCGCCAGCAACGGGTAAACCTGGTGGAAAGCATGTTACAATAACTGTAAGGGAAACAAAAACGGAACGATTAACTCCAGTCAATTTGCCGTCACAAAATCAAGGTATGCTAAATAATTATTAATAATTAGTTTTAACTTTTAAAAATGTCTACTACTCTACTACTATAAGTAGTTTTATATACTTAATAAAAGATAAGAAATGAATACGCTAATCCTGGCCCGTTCTATCAGATGAAATGATGAATATTCTGAGAATTATTATTAGTTCCTATGAGACGGATAGAATGAATAATCTTTTTGAGCAATTTCTGTAGTTTTTTCGCAAGAAATGAGCTAAATGTTTGTCTACTGAGTAGGTATAGAGTTACTTTGATTATAGTTTCTTTTTGTGTAATATTAAATAATACTAAATGAGGAAGAAATTAATCTTAGACATGTCCTTTAGTGATATGATATAGTTGTAATAGCCGATAATCCACTAAAACTCAGTTCAAATTAAGCAGAAATAATAGTTAGATAAAATAGATAGTTTTCGGTTTGTATACAAATTTTTATATATAATTTATATATTCTTTTGTTATATACAAAGAAGGTCGAATGTGTCTTCACTTAAACCATATAATCTCTATTTGCTCAGCCTTTTTTCAGTATTTGAATATTTTGCAAAAATCACAAATGTATCCTAAATATCCTAAATTAGGTGTGGTTTACCTCTCGACCTTTTCGATAATTATTATGTTTTTGTTATTTTTTCCTTATGAAAAACTTTTTTTTTAATAAAAAATAACAAAAATATAGAAAGGATTTTCTTCTATGAAAATTCTACCTAAAAAATAAAATTGTAGTTTATATGGTCACAAAGAGTTTTATTAATCTCATTGATATTCTCATTTTTTTTTGCAGCTAATCAGTTTCATGAACGACAAATAGTTCAAACTAATACCGGTGCACCATTTGCATCTTCTGCCACAAAGGAATTGGACGATTTAATGGCTTCACTATCTGATTTTAAGGTAAGTTTATTTATTTATTTTAATGTTCGTAAATTTTAAGTAAAAAAAAGTTAAAAAAAAACCCTAATATGTAATGATGATTACTTTGAACAGGTATCTGAAATTTGGTTTGAGGTACTATAATTTGTGTGTCAATTAGTTGATACCACAATCAATTGATTACAAATTATAGTGTAACCTTGCCATTTTTGATTAAAGATTTACATAAAATCTGATATATGAATTGTTTTTATAGTTAAATATATTATTATGAGATGTTTAACCGATTTTAAGTTTTTTTGTATTCTGTATTTAAGATTAATATTAATATTTTCCACTATAACAATATTAAATGTTAAATCACTTACAGTTAGCTCTATTCTGATAATTTACAGTGATTTGTGAATTATTAAATAAAATTTAAAAAAAAAAAATTATTTCACAATTAGTTAAAAATTTTAATTGTTTCTGTGGGTCCTATAACTCTAAGCAAAGAAATATTATTTGAAAACGTTTACTAGTTAAGGTCCAAACTGTTTTTTTAACCTTCACTGCACACGCACACAACAAATTTAAGTTACAAGTTATTACAAAGGCGCTATTCTACAGTGATTTTCAATTCTAAAGAAAAGTTCAATCCAAATTTATAATAATAATTAGTAATGCAAGTACTAATAAAATTCTTGACATAAAAAAAATATTGGAATGTTCAATTGCTTCACTTTCCCGAAAAGAAATTTTTAAATTATTCAGTAATTGTTTCCTTGCTTCTAATAATATGCCCATATTTTTCAAAATGCTGTTCAAAATAATGCTTTTCTAAATTATATTTGGTAAGGTTGGAGATAGCCTAAGGGCAAATTAAGCATTCCGGATCTTTAAATTTATTTTCTATAAAAAACAAATCTATTTTAATCAGAATTAAATATTTTTCTGTGTATATAACTTTATATTTCTACAATGGCTAAGAAGCTATTATGATTATCTCGTACAATTGTAATATTTTCTTCTATGTATTTTTAATGAAGGTTTTCCTGAACAAAGATGGGTTTTAATTGTTTTCCCCCTTAGCGCTACTACAATTTCGACAAAAATCGCGCTTCAATTTGATTATTTGTTGGCAACGTGAAAAGTTCGGTAGTTTTTTTTTAAAATAAATCCGCGGAAATAAATCTCGGGGAGAGAACACAGCTGGGCTATTAATAATAAATTAATAAGAAATTAAATCTTACAAAATTTGTATCTTTTGTGGTGTTATTATTTCAAACTAATTTGTGTTTTTGAATGACATTTTTATCCACACCAGTGCGGAATAAATAATATTAAAATTGCAATAATTTTTTTATAATTCCCAATTCCTCTACACAAAATACATACATAAATCCCATAAATCGGGTTTTATAGGAAAGTAGCTATATTAATGTGTTGCCATTTGTACGTCATTTAAAATCAAGAATCTTATTCTTCAGATTGGTTTGTTTATTTAATTAATGGCATATATATAGGATATGGTTTGCAGAAAACTGACCACCCACTCTAAAATCATTGCGATGTTTATTAATATATTTAATGTACCCACTAAGTATACATTGGGCATCAAGAGTATTTGTACGAATTAATATTATTGCTTATGGGCATTTTTACGATTACTCGTGATGCCCAGTGTAGTTTTTGAATTATGTTTATTGTGTATTAAATTCTCAACTCTACTATTTCAAAATATTTACAAAACGTAATGAAAATCCTCTTATAATTTGCTTCAAAGAAAACTATTTCTTTTTTTCTTTTTATTATTATTATCTCTTTGCTATACTCTCTGCATATACGCGTCTTCGATGACCATATGATTAATATTTGAAAATTGAAACCTTTGTAGGCGGCATTTAGTCATATAACAGTGTGTTTGTTGCCAACAAATATATAACATACTCGTAGTTTAATTTTAAAAATAGTAACGATTAGTTTCACTTATTATATAAATAAATTATTTAATTTATTTCAGTAAGTGTCGGTTTTTGATTAAAATATTTCAGAAGTAATTAAATAAAAAAAATTATTTAAATATTTTCTGAAAATTGTTTAAAATGTTTAGAAAAAAAATACATCGTCTTTCCATTGTATTTCGTTAGATTAATACTCCTATTTATGAAATCCTCGTTCAACTAATCCTTGGATTTGGGAATTTAGACAAAAAAAATTCTCGGTAACTCGGAAAAAAGTAGACACTGAGTCTAATCGTAGCCTCGACAAATTTCTTTTTATAAACACGAATACTGGAATCAAAAGCGTACCTACTGGCTTGTTTGTCAGGTCAGTGCTTAATCTGGAAACAGGTGGTTCTGTCTTAAAAACACTAGGTACCCTTTCGTTCCAGATTCACACAATTGAGAACGAATTACGTATCAGTGAAACTGGTAATGTGAGTGTATTCATTGTATTTACGATGGCACAGACTATGCGCGCCAGACACCAAGTAGAGGTTGTTACCAGAGACCAGAAAAAGGAATATTTAATGTCCTACCTAGTTACTCGAACCGTTTCATGTAGTAACTAATGCACTAATTGAACCTAATTTTACTTTCAATTGATTTAGTTATTCTTCTATGACTAAATTGGCTTTTGTGTTTTTACGGGGAATTTCTATTTGATGGCTGTTCAATTGAGCGAAAAGTTAGAGTAACTGCACACATTCGAATAAACGTTATATACAAGTACTAAAAAATTCCGTACAATAGAAGAAATTAATTTAATATAGTCAATTAAAAGCTGTATTCTATTAAAAATGTAAAAAACTTCTTTTTCTCATCATACTCGTATGTTTAATAATTTTTATTTTTTTTTTTATTTTACTATTTGATGATTAATTATTTTTATAAAAAAAATCATTTCCGACCATTTAACTAAACAGTTTTATTACGCAAAACAAATTCTAACAAAAATAAAATTTCAATGCTGGAAAAACAGTATTTTATAAACACCACACAATTTTTCATATGCAAAAAATCTATTTTTAAAAACGTTTTTATTTTGAATTAAATTTTATAATGATACAACTGCGCGAATAAGACATAAATGTATTTTTAATTATTGGAAGAACACAAGAAGTTCTGCCAACTTATTTGTTACGGGTAATAAAAAATTATAATATCATAATCGTTCCAAAAAACGTTGCCAAAACACTGCGAGTTAATTTAACATAATATATATATTTATTCAGTTCGTACCTACTACTACTGTATGGAAAAGAAAATTCATTCGACGTGTCTTTAACTATAAGTCTCTCATCCATTCCTTATAGTTTTCAACACCAATTCAAGGTTGCCTATTTTGTAGGTTGTATAATGTTATTGAGACATCTAAAAATAATCTACTTAATTTCTATAATTAATAATGTCGATTACTTTAAACATCGATACAATGTAAATAAAAGAAATATTTCACGGTCGTCAGTGTAGGACTAGTAAGTATCGGTAATGTTGTAATACCCTCTGGCTCTTAATCATTTTCGTTAATTAAACTTGATTTGGATCTTCCTGTGTATCTGACAAATCTCTCCAATGGTAGTTTTGTTCAAAAGTGGGCATGTTTTATGTTAAATTGGTTCGATGATTTGTATTGCGCTTTTAAATCTTACTGTTGGTTTTTTTTTTAGAGACATTTTCTCAAAAACTTTTCTTTTGTTATAAGTAGCGGAACCCTCTTATAATGCGAATGGAAATGCGCATTATATACGACTGTATGTATAAAAACATCTTAAATAGGTACCCAATATGTCAGCAGTGGCAAAGCGTGAACAATATTGGTAGACAATGTTTTATTTATCTATTGGACGGCTACGCCACTAACTGTCAGATTTTTAATTTTTAACCAAAATCTAAAAATGTATGATTAATTTTTTCATCTAATATTTACGAGTTCGGCACTGAATATAATATGTGGAAGTTCATTAAAAGAAAATAGAATTACGACTATTTAATCCTATTAAATTTCACTTGAAGATTTTCGCTGGCATCTAATTGTATTTTTTACCAATGCATAATACAAAGAAGATTTTGTGTGTTTATTTTATATTCGCTTAAGTAATAGCTAGTTCAGTGTATTTATATTATATAAATACATACAAGTTGGTGGAAATTATAAATAAAATAATCATATTTATTACAATAGTGATGCTGACTAACCCACATGCACATACCAAACAGCATGTTTAACAAAGTAACAAATTACTAATTTTCATGAAAATATGCGAAAATCAAACAAATCAAATGAATGAATTTAAAATAACTTAAAAAAATCCATTATTACTAATTGGATCACATCGCTTTTTCGTTTTTAATTTAATATAGAAATGTTCGCCACTAATTTGTGTGCGAACATTTTAAATTATTTTGCTTAATTACGAGAGAAATGCCATCGTTTTTCTATCAATTTCCTGTTTAATTTTTTTTTTGTATCTCTAGTGAAGTATAAAATTAATTTACGACGAAACGAATTAAAATACGACCAAAGTCTTGCACACGGCCAGACATTTAACATTTTTATTTACAATCAGCGTTTGCTTCGGTCGTCTGTCCTTTCTTGGATTTTAATATCTACTATTAAACGCATGAAAATATATCGAAACAATCAAAATATTCTATATGCCCCCCTCTCCCCCTCCGCCCATACCCTCTTTCTATGTATTTATGTAAAATTTGTTAATTCGTCGATTCGATTTTCCGATATTGTTGAATAACATAAGAGAGGATTTTCTTTTAGTTGAAAATATCTACTGAAACGGTAAGCGTCGTCGTTTTTCTTCTCTTGATTTTTAATTAATTTTTTTTAATTTATTTCATTTTTTATATCGTCGTGAAATTTTTATATTTTTATTTACTTTTACTGCCATACTTTTAGCTTTGATGTTTTTTAGTTACAATGTTAACCGGTAATCGTTACAAATTCATGAATTTTTTTTTTCTATTTCATTCTGACCTAATTGTGGCTATTTTTCAAATTTCAAACACAATATTCTGACACCCATCGAGATAATAATATATTTTTGAAATTTTAATTTTAGCCCATTCTCTTTAAGCCATTTAGCGTGAGAGTGGTACGCATGCGCTAGCGCAAAAACATACTATTGAAAATTCAAATTGAAAACATATGTCGTCGGCCATCTAATTTAATGTAAAATTAATTTTTCTGGTGAAAAACACTCTTCTGAGACGGGGGAAAAACTGATTGCGACGCAATACACGTGTTTTGTATATTTGTATTAATTTTTTTTTATATATACATATATACACCTATACATATATAAAATATTTATGTATCGAATGTTTGCATAATTTTTTGAATGAAGCAGCTCCGTGTGCAAAATGAATTAAAAAAAAAATTTGGCAACTGATTCATTTTTGAGAGGAGATATAATTATATATTTTGATGTTTCATTTCAGATAAACTCCAGCTCTCATCAGCATCAGACAGTAACCGAGTACGCTAAACCAACGAAAGGTGTTTCGTATAGTCATTCGGAAACAACAACAACACAAACCATTCAACGTGATCAGTTGGATTCTATGCTAGGTGTGCACAGAAGATTTTAACCGCCCGGAAATATAATTTTCATTTTCATAATCTTTATCTTTTTTTATATGTAGGAAATCTACAGGCCGATATGAATCGTCAAGGTGTAACTACAACACAGAAGGGCTGCTGCAATGCATGCGATAAACCAATTGTCGGACAAGTAATAACAGCATTGGGCAAAACTTGGCATCCCGAACATTTTACTTGTAATCACTGCAATCAGGAATTGGGTACAAGGAATTTCTTTGAACGTGACGGACATCCATACTGTGAACCAGACTATCATAATTTGTTTAGTCCAAGATGTGCCTACTGCAATGGAGCAATTTTGGATGTAAAAATTTTTTTTTTAAAATAGCAAGAAAATTTCTTATTTTTTTTGTTGTTGTCTTTTTGATAGAAATGTGTAACAGCCTTGGAAAAAACATGGCACACAGAACATTTCTTCTGTGCTCAATGTGGACAACAATTCGGTGAGGATGGTTTTCATGAACGTGATGGCAAACCATATTGTCGCAATGATTATTTTGATATGTTCGCACCAAAATGCAACGGATGCAATAGAGCTATTATGGAAAACTATATTTCAGCATTGAATTCACAATGGCATCCAGACTGTTTCGTTTGCAGGGTTGGTAGAAAATATTTTTTTATTTTTATTTTAAATTTAGGCAAATTTTTAATACAATTTTTCCCAAAAAAAAAAATATTTATAGGACTGCAAAAAAGCAGTAAGAGGGAAATCATTTTATGCCATGGAAGGTAAACCTGTCTGCCCAAAATGTGTTGGCGTTGATGAGGAAGATTAACTTTTGTGCGCATTACACAGACACACACACACAGACACCCAATATGAAAATTATGAATGAAATGCCCATTGCCCATGTTTTCTTTTTCAGGATATATAATCGATAACTCCTATAAATACTTTTTGAAAATTATATATATTTTCAAAATCTTTTTCTATTATATTTTAAGAGAATTTTTGGTGTATGTCTAAGAAATAATATTTAGGGTACATATGAGAATTCTTCTCAATATATTTTATCAATATAAATTGTAATTATTCAGTAAAAAAAATTAAAAAAAAAAACAAAAAACAAAAAAAAAACAAAAACACAAAAAACAACATCAAAAACAAAATACATTGTTCGTGTAATGTAATTGATAAAAAGCCAGATTATCATGACGTCATTGTTTTGTTGTCATTTTTTAAGCGTCACTCATAACGTAAATGTGTGACATAAGCAAACTTTATTACACAGACAATGAATCACTTTTGATGTTGTATAACGGAAACGTTTAAAACCTCGTACCCGACCGTTGTATATGAATTCGATGCACAAATATTTATAATGCATATTAATAGAATCGCGGACAATATACATAGACCGCCATAAAGGAAAAACCATGGTCGATGTCAAGACTATTTTATCGAATCAGCTGAGAGTCGAAATCGTTCACCTTTATTTTTGTACAGAGCTCCAATGTGTGTTGTTCGTCATTGAAATAGGTGCAAAGTGGTTAATTCTATCTACATCCAAAAGACCTACTTTTTCAAATATAAATATTTTCCGATATCATACCGGCCTACTTTTTCTTTTTTTCTTCTGTAATTTGGCATTTCGCCAAAATTCTATAAATTCTATAAATTCTGTGCAAATAATTAATTCCGTGTGTATATTCTTACCGACTTTTTCAGACTGGTTAGATTTTCAATTTGGGAAAAACCATCTTATGGTTTGGATTACTCCTGTTGTTAGTCATACAGGCATAACCAAAGAATTGTTGAGGGTAAATTTAATTAGACAATGAGAACCTTAAGTTTACTTAAGAAATTTACTTAATAGTAAATATTAAAGGATATTTCAAGTTTGTAGGTACATTTATTATGCCACCCGCAAATGAAAAACAAAATTTGTAAACATTTGCGTTGAAAATTTTCTAAAAATATATTCCCCGTTATTTTTATCTGCAATAAATTATACAAGGTGACACAATGCAAACTACTTTATAAACATAATAATTTAAAAAATAATTCATTGCCATTGACTGCGAGACATTTTTGTTCAAATTTTAATAGATTTCTAAAAGTTCACACATAAATTTTTCTCATATTTCCGTTGGGCTTTATGAAAAAGATAATCCTACACTGAGAGAACATTTTCTCCATGTCTCTCCAAAATATTTCTGTCTTCCGGAATGAATCATTTTAATGTAGTTTTTTTTCAGATTTACAACTTTCTCTTATAAAATGTAAAATAGAGACGGGAAACTTAAAAAAAATCCAAATTTCATAAACTGATGACGATGAAAATCAAAAAGTCATCGCCCCTTAGAATTTGATGAAATTAAAATTTAAAAAATGAACCATAGAAACATTCACCTACATAACAAATATATTTTTGATAATCTAAAATTGTTTTCATTAATTTTTTCAGGATTGTCGCCAACCATTTCAAGGTGGATCATTTTTCGATCACGAAGGGCTACCATATTGTGAAACACATTATCATGCAAAACGTGGTTCGCTATGTGCCGGTTGCTCAAAACCGATAACCGGCCGATGTATTACAGCGATGTTTAGAAAATTTCATCCCGAACATTTCGTTTGTGCATTTTGTTTGAAACAATTAAATAAAGGAACATTTAAAGAACAAAATGATAAACCATATTGTCATGGTTGTTTTGATAAATTATTTGGTTAAAATCAATTTTAATTTGTCATATGCCTTTTGGTATATTTATTTTTATTTTTTTATTTTCATTATTATTTATAATCTATAATAATATTTAAAATGTCGTTAAATTGATAATATTTCAAAAAAAAAATTATTTACGTTCTGGATAATAGCCAAACGAATTTATTATATAGATATACCTACGTTACATACATGCATATATAGACGTACATCGGGGTATCGTATGTATGCGCAAAATGGTTTATTTTTTGAATATACAGATACACCTAAAGCAAAAAAAAAATTAAATCAATTAAAATATATTTACAAACATTAAATATGAAAAAAGAGGTGGTACCTACATGTAGACGTATTTAACATTTTTTAAAGATTAATAATGTTGTGTTAATAAATCTAAAATATAATTTATTGTTTGGACACTTTTTTAAAATATAGTGGACAAGACCTTTGATTCCTCTTGTCATCATATTGATTTGACATGGAAGCATTTAAATTTTGGTCAAATTTAATACAGTTTGACTTGACTTTTTTAATTATATTTATGACTTAAATTGAGATCATAAATCCTGTCAAGTTAAAAATGATATGCCGACAAATTAAGTAATTGATTACCTACTAAATTTTGTTATTGGTCTTTGGACACTATATCCATAGTACATACTATATTTTATTTGTATCAGTTATAATTCATACCTACTTATAATTTCTAAGCAAAATAATTTTTTTTATCCTTATTTGTAACATAATAATGTAATTTACAATAAGCATTTGTTAATATTAATAACAATTCATTATTTTGTTTAAAATGTGCCAATAATTTTTTTTATAAATAAATTAATTTTATGCTTAATACTACTACTATTTATATAGTTAGATATGTACTACTACTACAATACGGTTTGAATCTAACACGATAAGAAAAATGCGGAAATTCTCGTGTAACACGGTATTACTATAGCACAGTTTCACTATAATATGATAAAAAAATTCTCGTATAACAAGGTAGTTCTACAATAGTCTCATACAACACGGAATTATATTGAAACCTATATTTCTTGTTGTAGGAGGGAGTTAGTTAGTTTAGTTTATTGAGGGCGGGCGCCCTAAAGCGCCCGAAATCCCTAGGCCTCCGATGGGCCCATTAGA